>VDFB02132837.1:74022-115756 GCA_007258455.2 Sequoia sempervirens | reverse complement strand
TATGGAAACCAATTCCTCTTTATCTTTGTCAGTCTCATGTCCCTATATATATATATTTTTTAAATTATATTTCTTCTTTTAAATTTTGAAATAAAAAACTAAAAAGTGAAATTCAAAGAAACAATTTGGAAACATTTACAGATCTATAGATTGACAATGAATTACCTCATTGTGGCCAGAGTCTGTTGACAATGCTTGCTTCCTTCTATTGCTTGACATTTTAAGGCGACCTAGGGAAAATTATTTTCATCCAGTCTGTGGAGGAAAACAAAGTACACACTATCAAGTATGAAAATTTTCGTCTAGTTTGTGGTATGAAAGTTTTGTTTTGTGGGAAAATATGTTCGTTGGGTTTGCTTAGTGTTGACAACCTTATCATGAAAACTCTTTCATAATGCAATCTTGCACGAATTTTTCATGGCATTGGTAACTATGGTGCGACTAGGAAAAACCAAGTGGTTTCTATGTTTATTTTCAACAGTTGCTTAGTAGTGACCGACCCAATTCCAATATTTTCCAAGCAGTTCACTATTTCCTTGATACCCATGTTAGGGAAAGAATACAGAGGTATCCTGGCTTCGTGCTATAATATTTTGAGCCAAAGCTCAAATGGGTAGGGTAAAATTTTTTGTTGGTTTCTCAAAGGTTTTACAATTTATAATGATGGGACAATTTAGAGGGTGGTTGGACTGGTTAGACCACAAACCAGTATACAATCACAAATTCAAATGCAATACAAAGAGCAGTAAACAATCATGAATTCAACCAAGAAAAAAAAATTGTAACCTTACCTATGGTGTCACAAATTAAATTGAATTTCTCATCAGTTGCTAGTAGTGCCTTGCTCTCTTCCTTTGCATGATGTTTTTCCATTTTTGTTGTCTGATTTCTTCCTTTGCATGACATTTTTCCCTTTTTTTTCGTTTGATTTCTTCCTTCATGGGGGAAATTTTTTAAATTTTTGATTTTGATTCAGTAGTCAGTGCTTTAGTCAACATTAGTTAATGCCAACTTTAGTGCTGACTTTTGGCCGTTAAAGTAATCTATTTGGGGCACCTAAGGTGGCACCGAGTGCACCTAATTGAGTTCCTATCATTGCTGTATAGTGACTATTTTCATTGTTGTGTATCACAGGATCCAAAGTTTTGGAAATAATTCCAACTTATACCTTGTTTTTGTGACCACCATTGTCCCATGGCTCCTTCATCAACTCGGTGCAGTAGAGCATTTTTTACCATAGTCCCACAAGGTGCTTCATCCTTCTCAGTGGTAGTGCAATGAAAGCTTTTGTGGTGGCATGTGAATCTTCCTTTTATTCCTAGAAGTGTTGTTGTGACTCCTGCAAGTATTCTACCATTGATGTGTGGTAGTGTGGTGATCACCACTATCTTGAGGCTCCTTCATCAGCTTGGTGCGATAGAGCGATTTTTACCGTGGTCCTGCAAGTTGCTTCTTCCTTCTCGACAATAATGCAGTGAAAGATTCTATGGCAACATTTTTATTCAAAAAGGAGGCCATGGAGAGAGGACATGGATGGTGTAGAAATACTAAATTGCTGAGAGGAAAGTGGGTGGAAATAGATGAGACAACATAATCTGCAAATACAATAGAGGTAAGAAGAGAAAGCAACCTCAACCAAAGGAGGAAGGTGTTTATGAATTCACAAATGCTACAACATAGAGGAGATATCAATATGTCAAATATATGACTAAAGTGAGGTTTTGTGTTGGATATCATACTCATTGAAATGATATAATTGGTGTACTAAACATTATTTACTATGTTGTGTATTATAGGGGTGAGATGAGGCCATGGCAAAAAATTGTGTCATATCAAATGAGGACACAACGGATGAAGCAAGACATCAGGTACTCAAATTTTAACTTAACTTAGGAAAAAATGATCTGATGGCATTTTGTGATACGTCCATTTTTTTTCATAGTATTATTGAAATTTATAATGTATTATCCAATCTTGACATAAATTAATGCATGTTGTTGATTATTTTAGATGGAGATTGGAGCAAATGCAGAGCTTGAGAGTTCAACTTACAAACGAAGAAGATATATACGTGTATGTGGACCTAAAACTATTAAATCACGTAGATGAAAGTGGGTGGAAGAGGATATGACAATGGATATTGTAGACACAAAAAATGATTGCATTGAAGAAGAGGTAGGTCAGGACTATAGTACATGGGATGAATACTTTGAGAAAATTGTTGTTTGTGGATGTTCTATATGTCGTAGAAAGAAGCAATTCAAACAGGCGATTGTACAAAGACATTACATATGTGATGAGCTTCCAGTCGGTAGTATGCCTCCTACAATCGATTAAAACCAAAGAATAATAAATGAGTGTGGACTGATGTTTTATAAACTATGTTGTCAAAATTGTGTGTTATTTAAATTATTGTATAAAAAAGGTAGTCTATAAAATAATGTTCCATTATTCAATTGATGTATATATGTTCATACAATTTATATTTTTATTTTTTAAGCCATATTTGATTATATTTCTTTGAAATTGATACATTTATGATTTATCCAATTGTTTCCAAACATTAAATAATGCTTGGGTTTGCTGATAGGTAGAAGATTTTGATGAAACACATACTAATACCAAAGATCCAATTGGGTTATTAAGATTTGGACAAGATGATCCAAACCATCCTTTAAACCACACCAGGGTGAGAAGAGCAAGATTGAAGAGAACACTACCACCTGAGAAATTTGAAGAGCTAATGAGAGTTGCATACACTGATGACATGCCACCTAGCCTTAATGATGATGATCATGATAGTGAAAATGCAATGCATGAAGAAGGATTGAATGAAATGCTTATAGGTTTCTTTGGGGATGGAAACAATAATGACAATAATGATGATATGGTTGATAGTAACGATGATAGTAGGGGTAATTACCACCAACGTAATGTTAATGATAACAACATCAAAGACTCCATCAAGCAAGAAGCAAAGACACCCATGTTCAAATTGGGTGCAAGTAGAAGCTCAAAACTAGCATGCACATTAATATTATTAGAAATCAAGTCACTATTTGGTTGGTCAGACAAAGGATTCACTACCCTACTGATGTGAGTTGAAATCTATTTCTTACTTTGCATTGTCAATTGGTGTACACAATCTGTAAACACTCATCAACTTCGTTTATATTTCTTTAGGGGATTTTAAAACCATATATTGTATATAAACAGTCCTAGTATAGATTGACATATCAAACATGTTCATCATAAGTCAAACATTCAATTGATTTAATCTCTAGAAATCGTACAGGGCACTCAAAACTAAAATATTCCCTAAAGAGAATGTGTTGCCATCAACTTGTAGAAAGGCGTGTTTGTTGTTGGATGAGTTGGTGATTGAATATAAGAAAATTCATTCATGTAAAAATGATTGCATTTTATATAGAGATGAACGTCAAAACAAGGTAGAATGCCCTATATGCAAAGAGAAGAGATATTGTACAGATGTACAAGGTCCTACAGTTCCAAAGAAGGTTTTACGTCACATGCCAATTATACCTAGACTTCAACGAATGTTTCATTGCAATTCACTAGTACAATTGATAGAATGGCATGCAAAAAATAGGAGTAAAGATGGATTCATGTGAATTTCGGCCGACTCCAAAGCAATGAAACACATAGAGGAAAAATGGCCAACAAAATTCAAAGATGAACGCCATAGTATCAGGTTTGGTCTTGCAATTGATGGAGTGTGCCCATTATCTTTCCTGAGCTCAAATTATAGTGTTTGGCTAGTCAGATTGATAGTATACAATATTCCCCCATGGACGAGTGTTAGAAAGGATCACCTTATGCTGACTCTCATTGTTTTAGGAAAACATCAAGTTAAAAACATGGATGTTTATCTTGCGCCTTGTATTGATGAGATGTAACTACTATGGAAAGGCATAAGAATGTATGCCATATCACGTCCTCCATCAAATAGGTCCTTCATGTTGTATGGTGTGCTATGTTGGACTATTCATGATTTCCCAAGACTTGGTGTTTGTTCTGGTAAGATAAAATATTTACATATTTACACTCATAATTTATTTTCATCCCAACTTTCATACTTAGTGTTATACTATTTTTTTGATGTTATTAACATTACTTATTGAATTGCAGGGCTTCAAACAAAGGGGATATTTGCATGTCCAAGATGTGCAGAAAAATTTCAAGGGTGGTATTCTAAAGATCTGCATAAATTTATTTACGCAAACAACATGGTTTTTCTACCACTAGATCATAGGTTTAGAAATCGCCTGAAGAATCAATTTGATGGAAAAGTTGAAAATAGAGGCCCTCCCTTGATTATGGGTCCAGGTGATTGGCTTAAGAAGTAAGAGGATGTTAAATTGAAATATTGGGAGGATTTTTTTGATCAAGGTGATTCAATTGAAGAACCATAACAAGTTGTAGTTAATATGCTTGAAGGAATGAAAATGAAATCCATATTTTATGAGCTCCCTTACTCGAAGGATCTATTAATATCTCACCTATTAGATCCTATGCACACCTTCAAAAATGTACCAAATTCTATATTTCGACACATATCAAGCAAAGAGGACACCTTGTCTTCAAGGAGAGATATTGCTCTTTCGCGTACCAAATTTGATAGAAAACATTTGTGGCCAAATAGGGAAAACGAAACATATGTAGAAGCTCCATGGATTTTGGAAAAAAAAAGGAGCTAGACCAGCTTAAAAATGTCATCTGTTCAATAAGGATGCCTACTAGCTATGGGTCATCATTGGATAAAGCTTTTATAGTTGATGGACATATCACAGGATTTAAAACATAGGATTTTCATAATTTAATGAAGGTATTATATATCAACATTTAGCATTTATTGGTAACATTGATTAAGCACTAAATTTATTTTGATATTTTGTTGTGTGAGAAAAAAATACTAATGACCTTTCATAAATGTTTTTGATAGCATATCATTCCATTGGAAATTAGGGGGGATTCCTATCTTACAGTTGACTTAAGGAATGCCATAAGTCGATTGTCAACATTTACAAGGTATGTGGTTATATGAAATGTTCATGTGTGAGAGACATAGAGATATTATATTTCATTTTAATTTATTACTAAAGGTTCATGCTAATTTACTATTCTTATATTAGGTGGGTGACCTCCAAGGAGATCCATGAATCTGAAGTGTCAAAGTGGAAGAAAGAATTACAGAAATTGTACGTGTATTTGAGAAGGAGCTCCCTACAAGTTTCATGGACCTACAACTCCATTTAATTATACATGTAGTCAATGAAATTGAATTGGTGGGTGTTGTATTAACGAGGTGGATGTTTTTCTTTGAGATTATATGAAAACTCTTAAAAGATATGTCTGACAAAAGGCACATCCAGAGGGTTGCATGGCTAAAGGGTATGTATTGCATGAAGCATTTTTATTCCTGTGTGAATTCCTTGGTAAGGATTTTGAAGATGGCCCAAACGTTTGGGATGAAGAATGAGCATCAGATATTATTGATGGAGAAAAACCACAATCTAATGGTGTTGAAGTACAAATTAGTAAATAAGTTCACAATGAGTGTGGTTGTTTTTATTGCAATTGTTAATTTACTCTATAATTTATTTGTCAAATTAACAGCATGGCATTTGGAGTTTGAAATAAACATGTTGACATGTAATAGGTGTAGACGAAATTTCTATACTCGACAAGTTCATTCTGTACCACATGGACTTTATGAACAAATGGATTGATTTGTATGATAAAAAGAGAGAAGTGTTAGAAGAAAAGAGACAGTTTAAGAGATCGAACCCAAGGAATACTCCACTTCCCACTAATTTTCTTGGGGAATGGGGCAAAGATTGCACACTAGAATGGGTTAATGAAAAAATTCAAAATCAAAGAGAAGATGCAGGTACCGATTCAAACATAACAGGAGATGAAATCAACACGTCTAGAGGATGTGAAAAAAAAGTACAATTGGAATTTTACAAAATGTTGTTTCCTTACAATTTTGACAGTATTAAACTATTTTAATATTCATCATTATATTTGTTTTCACTAAAATAAATGGTCTTTCACAAGCGAGGAAATATCCAACAATGGGGGTATATGGTCGACATTATTGTGTAGAAAGTGTAGATGTAAGGAGATGATCCTTCAATTGTGGTATCATGGTTGACTTTGAGCAATCCAGTCGATCAAGCTCAAAATATAAGAATATATTAAAGGGAATCTACAATAAGTTGGGAAATACAAGAAATTATTGAGTTGGATTATCGCTCTTTTAAATGTTGTATTTTAAAGTGTAGATGGTATGAAGCATTTGAGAGGACATGAAGACATGATACCCATAGTGGATTGTTTTCTATAGATTCCTCATCATTCCTACCAGAGGATAAGAAGCATTATGTTCTACCAATTCATTGTGAGCAGGTATTTCTTTAACTCAAACAAGAAGCGGTAGTGATCATTAATCTATTAATTCATAGCTTATTGTTAATATATACATGTGCTTATTAGTCAATAAAATTGTTATAACATACATCTAATATATGTATGTCATTCATGTGTGTAGGTATTTTTCTATGAAGATATTTTGGACCCGAAATGAATTTTTATCATACATTATGATCCAAGATTAAGGCATGTATTTGATGATGCATTAGTGGATACTGAGAAAAACAATGATGGACAACAAAATGAGAGAGACGGATTAGAGAACATCGAAGAAATTGAAATCCTATTATTCCTTGCATAACCACCCCACTTTGATTTGGATCAAAATGGGTTCCCCTTTTTCTTTTGGTTTCTTTGCTTCTAGTTACTTTCTTTCCTCTTTGGAATTGTTGTGTTCTCCTCCTAATTTTGACTTTTGATCTATCTGATTAATCTTGATTCTGTCTCAACCTAAGTTGGTTCTCCTTCTTGTTAGGAATTCACTAAAATAATTATAAGCAATGGTGGAGTTATATCAATATGTCTTATTTGCTTCTGAGGACTAATGCAGGCCTTCCTTTTGTAGGGTTAAATCCTACACTTGATGATATTTCTCAACTAAGGAAAAATTTGGCAAGACCCCATAGATGTCACAGCAAGCGAAATTCATGTGCAGTCACTATCATCAAGACATCAATCGAAGTCCGAGTGATTAGGAGTTTGCCATCGGCAGGAGATTTCCTTCGGGGAGAAGTCTTGGTGAAAGTTTCAAGTCTCACCGACTGCTGTCAAGAGGATTCATATATCAGCATAAGGTTTTCTCCCCACCAAGAGGTCTTGGAAAATTCGCGAGGTCTCACCAACTAGCAAAAAGGGTCTTACACTTTGGCGGGAGTTTTGTCTTCGGAGAGATGTCTCCCCGAGTGTCTTATGTCTCACCGACCCTAGATAAAAGGTATTCCTTTCGGTGAGAGAATTTTCCTTTGAAGGGAGGTCTCGGTGAATACATTTGGTCACGCCGACAGGGCAAAAAAGGGGGGGTCTATCGGTATGACCACAAGAAAGGTCTTGGCAACAACAGAGTTTGACAAAAGGAAGCTTCATTCGGTGTAGAGTTTTGCCGATCGAAGAAAGTATCAACAACATGGAGGAAGCCCGGTGAGAGTGAAAGAAATTGGTGAAAGGTCTCGCCGAAGGTGAAAGGTTTCACCGAAACAAAAGAGCTCAGAGAGAACAAGGAGAAATCAGTAAGACTCTAGGCGAATGAAGTTCCTTCGCTATGATGTCTTACTGATGTAGGAAGTCTTGCCAATCAAACAAGCCCTCCTCAAACTCAAATAAACTCTCGCTAAGACAAAGAGACTTTGGTGGAAGGTCCCAACAAAACAATAAGCTCTCGGTGACATGACATACTATCGGCATAATCTCTTGCCAATTCAACAGGGTATGGCTGAAATGAAACAAAGTCACTGAAGGATAGATGGCTTGGTATAATGTCTCATAGACTCATGAGGGTCATGCCAAAACTGAGGGAAGTCAGAGAGACTCCAGAAGCATAAAGGGGTTCGATGAAAGGTCTCCCCAAAGTGATAGTATCCCCAGCATAAGAATGAGCAAGCGGTAAGAAAAGAGGAAGTCGCCAGGAGGTTTGGGCGACTACACCGAAGTCTTACTGAAAGAGAAAAGAGCTCAAGCCTAGAGAAGAAGAGTGAGCTTGGGGAGAATAAGAAGACTTTTCCATGAGGTCACAGTGACAAGTGATAGTCTCCCCAACATGAAAGATGAGCTCGCCAACGGATCCTGGGGTTCGCTATGATGTCCTACCGACTAGCGATTGTTATACCGATGGTCTTTGTGAGCTCGGTGTGACTTCTGCAGCCCACCAAAATGTTTCACCGATTGACTCATGTTATGCCGATAACTATTATAAGATGAAATCGCATCGGGGAGACACCGATGGTGTCTCACCGACATGCGATTTAAGATAGACCACTCCTGACCGCTTGAGAATCTGGCGTGGCATGTGATTATCCAATAAGGAAGCAAAAAGAGTGACTCATTGGTCCCTTTGACCGATTGATTGTTCCTGGGAAAGAAGCCCAACAAAATGCAAAATAGATGGACTCTTTCTGAGAACAGGTGATGATGGATCGACTCGGGTGAAAGGTTTAAATCTATAGGAAGGCCAGGTGGCATTTCTAGAAGAACTATCAAATGTATAGGGAAGTCCAGAATAGAAGGAGGCTGAAGGAAAGAAGAAACTGTGACTCATAGGGACAACTGTAGCGACTACTAGAAAGGAGGTAGATCAATATTAATGGAGATATTCTGAGCATTCAAGCTGACCCCAACAAAGTTTGAAGATGGACACGCAGATAGAAGAGTAAATGCTACAGCTGTGAAAGATCTAAGGCCATCCCCAGAACAACTTTTCACCATGGACAACAGGGCTTCACATTAAATGTAGTTTTGACTTTCCTTAGGAAGATCTGAGAGCCGACTCTCCTGGATAAATATATTTTGCAAACCCTAGTGCAGGGGACAACACATTCCTATTGGTACATTCTGTATATAAGACATTTTTTCCTCTTTGTGAAGGTTAGCACTCCTAGATTAGAACTTCTAAGGTTAGAGAATTTTTAGACTCAAAACTATTTTAGAGTTAGAACTCTTAGGAGTTAGTCAGTTAACAGAAGAAGATAGAGTTGCATCTTGATTCTCAGTAATGAGAGCTTCTCTTGTCCTCTTGTTTAGCAGCTGGATTTTAGTACAAAACGTAATGTAATTTCTAAGTTCTCTTAGTGTAGTTGGAAACAATCTGGAGCTTTAGATTCTCTGTACATTGGTGATTGTGCCAATTTTGTAAATATTTCTTATCTGTTTTACTAATAGTAGATGCAATCAAAGTTTGATCTCCTTCATGTTGTGTTCCAGAATGATATTTGTCTTAAATTGATCATTTGATTTGTGAAGCCTTCAAGGAATGAAATATTATTTTGTGTTTTATTTAAATGGTAATTAAAATATGTTATGCAAATTAGCACTGTGAATGAAAGAGGTTGTGTGTCAATCACAAGTTTACTTTGTTCTGTAGTTTTGGTTTACAAATTCCTTGAAGTTAACAAGTCTGGTTAAGGTTGGATGAACTATTGTTCTTTTCTATTCCAAAACTCTGACTTATCTTTTTATATTTCTTTAAAAACCCCTGTTAGAGTAGGTTTTATTTCATGCTTGATCTTAGAACAATCTAGAAGCTCAACACCAGCAAGCCCCTTGAATAGTACTATTGCATTGACCACTGAGTAACATCAGCACAGTTGAGACCCAACTACAAATACCTTGGGAGCTAAGGAATCCATGTGTTTTCTTTCTCTTTTAGGAGAAGCAGAATAGCAATATTCTATTTGCATTGTTGTGGTGCCAAAATCACTGTCAACGGGAACTGGTGCTAGAAGCAGGGCCTAGAAGGGCAAGCTGGATAACACTGGTTTTTTCTCACCAAAAAGGTCCTGTAGAGTTCTTTGATCATCTGAAAATCCACCACCTTTGATAGAACTCAAGACCCCAATAAGACACAAGAGTCACAGAACTAGGGCAACTACCATATCACCCTTATCAGCTCCACTCACTCCACTAGGCTTTTCACCAATATCCCAGTGGGTACCCATCAATGCACCATCCAATCCATCTCAATTATCATTAGAGCTGGTTCAACCCATACAATAGCCGGTTGAACCACCACCACCCCCACCAATGGCATTCTTTTAGAATAATCCTTCTCCCTTGGGGACCATTCCTAGAGGTTTCCATGATATGCCCAAGAACCTTAAGAAATTATTCCCTAAATACATTCATGGGGAGTCAAGGAGTGCTGAAGAACACATACAGGCTTTTAAGGATGCCTATGCAAGAGCTCAAATAGCCCATCATGATGTCATTTGTAGGTTGTTCCCTTATTCCTTAGGGCACATGACATACAACTAGTACCTTAATCTTCCTCAAGCTCTATTCTGACTTGGACAGATTTGGGAAATTCCTTCATCAATCAGTTTAGGGTTTATGTGGATCCAACTCTTTTATATCATCAGTTTGCAACCATAAGGAAGGAACCAAGTGAATCTTTTCCTTTATTCAATACTAGGTTCCAACGAATGTATAGGAGATTGCAAGATCCCTATCAAGTTACTAAGAATAGTGCCATTCAGGAATACTTTAGGGTTATCAACCCTTTGCTAGGTTTGTTCCTACAAAGAACTTATCAACCAGTTGATATTGATTCCCTATCCAAAGTTTATCACTTGGCTATTAAGTTGCAACAACAAGCTAACTGTCAACCAAGTTTGGGAGGAGGTTTTCCTTCACTAGGGTATCATATGTCTAACCCAACTCCTCTATTTAACACTGTCCCAGGAATATCTCCTTCCCACTATGGGCCTATATCTGAATTGAAAACTCAGCCTCCCATTCCATTCTATGCTAATAGGACTCCTGCCCTTTTCAACAACCACAGGTCCCTCAAGGTCCCCAGGGTCTTCATAACCAAGTTGGAACCCCAAGTCATGTTGATCAGCCATTTATTGCTAAGGCCGTTGAAAGTGAAAGGATAGTCCAACTTACAAATGAGGTAGAAACCTTGAAGAAAACATTGTCTTAAGTTACAAACAACATGGATCAGCTTTGGTTGAACCCTTCCCAAAACCAAGGGAACTACCCTAATCAAAATAGCAACAACCAGGGTACTTATCAGAACAACAACAATTGAAACTAGAGGGGATATCATGGCCAAAATTCCTCTAACCAGGGCTACCAAAATCAGAGAGGATATAAGCAAAGGCCAACTAATAATAGACAATGGAATATAGGGCCCAATAATGGTGGGGTTCCTCATAACTATCAAGCAAATGAGGAAAGATCACATATTGCAAACGTGGCCGACCTCAACTTCATGACAAATTGGTGCAGGCTTCATGATACTGTGACCCATTTTGAGGTAAACTACCCCTAGATGGAGAAAGTTGTCAAGATGGCACATGAAGATGCCCACACATTCTAGGGGAATTCCAACAAAAAAGATGGCTCAGTAGACACAACAATGACTTATGAGCTCTTTGAGGTGGAATCTTCATTCCCAAACCAAGAGGAAAATGAACTAGAGGAAGATTCATATGATGCCCAAGCCTTTTAGTCAAAGGGAGGACACTTCCTGAGAAATCAAAGTAAGGGGCCATTCACTATGTCAGCACCTCCTAATCACATGGTGCCTCCAAATCAAAGTGCTGATAATAATCCTCCTCCACCACAAGGCCCACCTGACTTCCATAACAAGGATAATTCCTTTGGTGTTTTCAAAGGTGGTGCGATTTGTAATACAAAATTTGACATTGTTTCTGAGATGCAAAAACATAAAACTTATTTGTCATATTTTGACACTCTAAAGTGGTGCCCTGCTCAAAGGGAGATAGTGTTGAAAGCTCTAGAGCAAGCTGAAAAATCAAAAGGAAAGAACAAGGTGGCACGTATTCAGGATGTGAATGTGGCCTTGTACAAAAACAAGGTAGGTACTCCACCTTTCCTTTTAAGTTTAAGATTTTATGGGAAGAACCTACACAACTATCTATTGGATTCAGGAGCTTCGGGCAATGTTATGCAATTTTCCATATGTAAGAAGTTTGGATTAAGCCCCATTCAGACAAATAAGAAGGTCATTCAACTTGACAAAATAGAGGTTAATGTGGTAGGGGAATTAAGAAACATACATGTTCAAGTAGGATCAAATCCTAGGATCCTAACCAACATAGACATTCAAGTGGCAGACATTCCCGAGACCTATGGTATGCTACTAAGCAGAGATTTGATGAAAAATCTAGGGGGATATCTTTCCCTTGACTTTTCACATATGTGGCTGTCATGGAAAGGGATTCCTAATCAGATTAGAATTGAAAGTGAGCCTCACCTTAATCATATCATCACTAAGTATGATTTTCCCAATGAGGTAGCTTACTTTAAGACTGAGATGCGGGTTTATAAGCAAGAGGAAATTCTAACCTTCTCATTTCTCAATGCTAAGAACATGTAAAAAGAAAATTTCCCTGACCCCACAATTAATGAAAATCAACAGGCCCTAATTAGAAAGCTGCAACAAGATCAACTGGTCTTAGGGGAAGATACCGATCTCCAAAATCTTCTACCCAACTGGTGTAGGGTACATTATCAGAGTCATTCTGAATTAACTTGTCAACCTTGCACTGACATTTTAAGTCAAGTTTCCCAAGCTGAGGAAGCTAGCACAAGTCGCCCTAGGACCATTGCAGACTATTTCTCCTTTGAGGCAAAGGAAGCAATAATGCTAACCAGGGATAGTATTCCCTTAAAGGGAGTTCTTTCTCAAGTTGAGCCTACCCCAGATGTACTCCTGAATCAACATATTGATAAAGGGTAACCTCAAGATCTGCTTGACACCCTTGTACTTACAAATGAAACAAAACCCAAGGGGTTAACCAAAGACACTAGTGACTGTTAGAAGGATAGCCACAGGTCAGATGACATAATTGAGCCAGAATTGGAAAGTATACCTAAACAACCTGTAGAGAATCCTTTCCTTATGTCGGATGCAAAAGATCAAGGAGCCCCACCTCTCGTTAATCCTATCCAAATACCTACAAAAGTTGCAAAAGGATTAACCCATACTTATGATCAGTTGTGGACCCTTACCTTTGATGGGTCCAAGTCCAAAACCGGTTGTGGTGTTGGAATTGTACTAACCAACCCAAAAGGGAAAGCTTTCTTTGCTTCTTATAGGCTGCAATTTGGATGCACTAATAATGTAGCTAAATATGAAGCCCTAACTTGATGACTAATGTTTGCACACAAGAAGGAGGTCACTGCTTTGATGGTCAAGGGAGATTCAGAAATTGTTATCAAGTAGGTGCGTAGCCAATACACATGTCACAACAAAAGGTTGGCAACATACAGAAATCGAGTATGGAACCTGATTGAGGACTTTGATGCCTTTGGGATTAGCTTAATCCCTAGAGAAGAAAATCAGGTAGCTAATTCATTGGCTGTTGCTGCAAGCACCTTGGAACCTATGCAAGGCTCCAAATTCAAAAGATTCTTAGTGGAACTGATGTCCACCCCAACTGTTCCTGACAATATCAAGAATTTCCAAGTCTTTGATGATGATCAACATATTTTTCCCTTCTTGGCAAGCTCGGATATTTTTGAGGGGCAAATTATTGATGAGTCCAACAAAGATCAAGGGGACTGGAGCCCCGAGGAATGTGATACAGAGGGAGTTCTTAACTTAAAGAATAATAACATTCCCAAAGAAATGGTGGCTTTGGAGAGAATTTTTGACTCAGATCCAAGGGCTCAAGAGAAAATATCAGCTGTAGAAAAGGGAGGCGATTATGAAACAATTAACTTGGCCGATGTTGGCCCTAAAAGGAATGTCTATATACGGAAGGCCTACCCTGAAGCAATTAGAGAAGACATATTGAGGGCACTTAAAAAGGATATTGCTGTGATTGCATGGGGGTATGAAGACCTCTAGAAATTTGATGCTTCTGTTATGACTCACACTATCCCCTTGAAGCCTGAGGTTAAGCCCTTCTAACAGAAACAACGCCCTGTCAATGCCTTGATTGAGTCGTTGATCTATAAAGAGATTCAAAAATTGTTGTTTGCAAGGATAATCTTCCTTGTGTGCCATTCAACGTGGGTGGCCAACTTAGTCCTAGTCTGCAAGAAAAATGGGGAAATCAGGCTGTGTTGACTTCAGAAACCTGAATAGGGCTTCAGAAAAGGATAACTATCCACTTCCTTCACTGGATGAGGTCTTGCAGACTCTCAATGGAGCTTAGATGATGTCATTCTTGGATAATTACTCTAGATACAATCAGGTAATGGTCGACATTGAAGATAGGATGAAGATGAATTTCACTACAAAGTGGGGAATGTTTGCATACAAAAGGATTCCTTTTGGTCTGATAAATGTTGGAGCCACTTTCCAGCGCGCCATGGACATAGCTTTCAAGGATCTAATTGGAAAGTGCATTATTGTTTACATAAATGACCTAACAGTGTTCTCCAAGGATCGATTGAACCACGTTGCTGACTTGGCCAAGGTCCTAGAACAATGCATCCAGTATGGAGTCTCATTGAATCCAAAAAAATGTGTGTTTGGAGTCTTAGAGGGCAAGCTTTTGGGGCACGTGATCTCTAAAAGAGGGATATCAATCGATCCAGACTGAGTTGAATCCATTCTAAAGATCACCAAGCCAGGAAGCAAGAAAGAAATGAGGTCTTTCTTTGGGAAAATAAACTTCGTAAGAAAGTTCATCATGGGATTTACAAAGATTGTAAAGCCTCTGAATGAAATGATGAAAAAGGACTCCAAGATAGAGTGGAAGGATGAAGCAAAGGCTTCATTTTCACAAGTCAAATGATCCATCTCAGAAGTGCTGGTCCTTACCAGCCCCGATTACGTTAGGCCATTCTACATTTACTCTTTTTCCTCTAAGCATTCATGCATGGTCATTTTAACTCAACGCAATGAGGAGGCAGAGGAGAGACCGATTGCTTTCATGAGCTCTCCGTTCAAAAACACGGAAATCAAATACCCACCTCTTGAGAAGCAAGCCTTTGCACTAGTTCAGGCTGTCAAGAAGTTCCGGCATTACATTCTTTGAAGTTAGGTCATCGCTATAGTTCCTAACGCAGCTGTGAAGTCCCTACTAATGTAGAGTGAGCTAGGAGAAAGAAGAGGGAAATGGATGGCCATACTGCAAGAATTTGATCTGGAGATACATCCCATGAAACTAGTTAGGGGCACAAGTTTATCCTGGTCCATGGCAAACGCTGGCGACAACATCATCTATCAGTAGTACACGACCCAGTCTTTCTCCAATGACCTCTGGTATGCTGATATCATTTGCTTGATGCTCCATAATCGATGTCCAGAAGGAATGAATGCCACTCAAAGGAGAACCCTAAGATTGAAGATTTCTCATTACATGCTCAAAGGAGGGTTGCTATATAGGAAGAATTTTGAAGGAGTATACCTGAGATGCCTTGATCATCAAGAGGCTAAACAGGTGATCTATGAGTTTTATGGGAAACATGGCACAAGTCATGGTTCTGCAGATTCACTGGCACACCAGATCCTTAGGTCTAGTTATTACTAGCCCTGTGTATTCAAAGATGCCCATCAACATGTGAGGACATGTCATGCCTGTTAGATTTCTGCATCAAGGGAACGCCATGCAGCCATTCCATTATAGCCAGTCTATGAGCTAAGGCCCTTTGCCCAATGGGAATTGGATTTCATTGGGGTTATTAACCCAAACTCTTCTGCAGGACACAAGTTTATTTTGACTGTAACTGACTATTGCACAAGATGGACATAAGCTATACCTTGCAAAAATAACACAACAGATGTAGTGATCAAGTTCCTCACTGAATGCATCACTACAAGGTTTGGGGTACCCTTCGCTCTGGTATGTGACAATGGCTATGCCTTCTCTTCTGCCGAATTTATTTCCTAGGCATACGATCATAAGATTGTCTTGAAGTATACTTTGAATTATTACCCACGAGGCAATGGAGTTGCAAAGTCAACCAATAAGAATCTCCTAGGGTTCATTAAGAAGCTGTTAGAGCATACCCCTAGAGACTGGCATACCGAGCTTAGATTCACATTATCAGCAGATAGGACTAGGATTAAGGCTGCTCTAAAGACTTCACCATTCAAGCTAGTATATGGCCAAGAGCTTGTATTCCCCATCCATTTGCAATTACCTATCCTTGAATTCATGTAGAAATTCTACTCTAGTGACAATATGATAGAAATCAGATTGGATGCTTTGTTGAAATTAGAAGAACAGAGAGATGTTGCTTTGCAACAATTTTTCAACCACCAAGCTGTTGTCAAACGTTGGTTTGACAAAAGAGCCAAGATCAAGGATTTTAAGATATTAGACTTAGTGTTGTTATGGGATAAGGCTAGTGAAAAGAAAGGTAGTCACCAGAAATTTGACAAACTTTGGTTAGGTCCTTATCAAATTGCTGAGATCCTAAGCGAAAATGCTTTCAAATTGAGTAGCCTAACTAGAGAACCTATCCCATTGCCTGTCAATGGGAAATTTCTTAAGCATTATTTTGAGTCATAAAGCTTGTTAATTTCTGTGCTGGATGTAAATAATCTATTTGTCTCCTGTTTGTGAATAATTTTCATTTTTGTGAATACTTTCTATGTTTCTGGTTGTAAATATTTTGCTCTCTTCTTGTAAATAATTTCCTATTTGTTTGTTTTTCCTTTCCTTTCGGGCTTTCTATTTTTTTTTGTACTTTGGGGGTTTATCTATTGCTTTCCATATTTAAGTAATGGGATGTTATCTGAAGCATACTTTGGTCATTAGGAGAGAAGTGGTTTAGATATTTTCAAGTTTTCTGATTGATGATTTTGTCCTCAATTCATTGTTTCATGCTCGTTGTCAATAAAATTTGTGGAAAGTTTTGAAAACAAGGTCCCAAGTGAGTAACCTTCATCAGCTTCCCTGAATCTATCACAAATCACTAAAATCATCTCCTCTTGTAATGATATATTTGTTCTAGGATGACAATGTTGTAAGATTTGAGTGAAAAATCTGACTTCCAAGTGTTGTTATGAGGTCCATGGTAGTTTTCAACCTAGATCAGATGTAAAACCATCTGACATATTGAAAAGAAAAAGAGAATTAAATGAAATATCTGAAACTTCAAAAGAAAAATAAAAGAATTATCAAAATAAAAAGAAGATTCAATATGAATGGGTGATTCTAGTATCTCTACCGGGGCTATGGACGCCTGACTGGCAGTAGAGAAATGCTGTGAGAGAACTAGAGGTATCTCCGTCATGGCTATAGACACCTGATTGGAAGCAGAGAAATTCCCAGGATATCATTGCATGAAGGAAATCAACTCATGTAGTTCAAATCTTGCACATTATTGTTCAAAAGATGAAGAAACTTTATGAAAGAATGATGCACAATCAAGCACACATATTGATTTAGGGGGTAGCCATTGATTGAATTACATTTGAGATTCTAGCTCTACCTTGTTTGTTATAACTGACCCAACTGGAGTTGTGATGTTCATGAACCAGGAGTTTTGGGTAGCTGAATCTTTTAGATTCATGAAAATGGTTAAACCATTTTCCCTGCTGAGTCACCATTTGTTATGCCTTGCATAACCACCCCACATTGATTTGGATCAAAATGGGTCCCCCTTTTTCTTTTGGTTTCTTTGCTTCTGGTTACTTGCTTTCCTCTTTGGAATTCTTGTGTTCTCCTCCTAATTTTGACTTTTGATCTATCTGATTAATCTTGGTTCTATCTCAACCTAAGTTGGTTCTCCTTCTTGTTAGGAATTCACTAAAATAATTATAAGCAATGGTGGAGTTATTGTAATATGTCTTATTTGCTTTTGAGGACTAATGCAGACCTTCCTTTTGTAGGGTTAAATCCTACACTTGATGATATTTCTCAGCTAAGGAAAAAGTTGGCAAGACCCCAGAGATGTCACAGCAAGCAAAATTCATGTGCAGTCACTATCGGCAAGACATCAATCAATGTCCCATCGATTAGGAGTTTTCCATCGGCAGGAGATTTCCTTCGGGGAGAAGTCTCGGTGAAAGTTTCAAGTCTCGTCGACCACTATCAAGAGGATTCATATATCGGCATAAGGTTTTCTCCCCGCCAAGAGGTCTCAGAAAATTCACAAGGTCTCATCGACTAGCAAAAAGGGTCTTACACTTTGGTGGGAGTTTTGTCTTTAGAGAGATGTCTCCCCAAGTGTCTTATGTCTCACCAACCCTTGATAAAAGGTATTCCTTTCAGCGAGAGACTTTTCCTTCGAAGGGAGGTCTCGGCGAATACATTTGGTCACACCAATAGGGCACAAAAGGGGGAGGGTCTATCCGTATGACCACAAGAAAGGTCTCGGTGACAACAAAGTTCAACAAAAGGAAGCTTCAGTCGGTGTAAAGTTTTTCCGACCGAAAAAAGTCTCAGCGACATGGAGGAAGCCAGGCGAGAGTGAAAGAAATCGGCGAAAGGTCTCGCCAAAGGTGAAAGGTTTCACCGAAACAAAAGAGCTCGGAGAGAACAAGGAGAAATTGGTAAGAATCTAGGCGAATGAAGTGCCTTCGCTATGATGTCTTACTGACGTAGGAAGTATTGCTGATCAAACAAGCCCTCCTCAAACTCAAATAAACTTTCACTGAGACAAAGAGACTTCGGTGGAAGGTCCCAGTGAAACAATAAGCTCTCGGCAACATGACATACTATCGGCATAATCTCTTGCCGATTCAACATGGTCTGGCCGAAATGAAACAAAGTCGCCGGAGGATAGATGACTTGGTGTAATGTTTCACAGACTCATGAGGGTCATGCCAAAACCAAGGGAAGTCAGGGAGACTCCAGAAGCATAAAGGGGTTCAATGAAAGGTCTCCCCAACATAAGAATGAGCAAGCGGTAAGAAAAGAGGAGGTCGCTAGGAGGTCTGGGCGACTACGCCGGAGTCTTACCAAAAGAGAAAAGAGCTCGAGCCCAGAGAAGAAGAGTGAGCTCGGGGAGAATAAGAAGACTTTTCCATGAGGTCACAACGACAAGCGATAGTCTCCCCAACATGAAAGATGAGCTCGCCAATGGATCCTGGGGTTCGCTATGATGTCATACCGATTAGCAATTGTTATGCCGGTGGTCTTTGTGAGCTCGGTGTGACTTCTGCAGCCCACCAAAACGTTTCACCGATTGACTCATGGTATGCCAATAACTTTTATAAGATAAAATCGCATTGGGGAGACACTGATGGTGTCTCACCGACATGCGATTTAAGGTAGACCGCTCCTGATCGCTCAAGAATATGGCATGGCATGTGATCATCCAATAAGGAAGCCAAAACAGTGACTCATCGGTCCCTTTGACCGATTGACTATTCCTGGGAAAGAAGCCCAACAAAATGAAAACTAGATGGAATCTTTCTAAGAATAGGTGATGATGGATTGACTCGAGTGAAAGGTTTAAATCTATAGGAAGGCTCGGTGGAATTTCCAGAAGAACTGTCAAACGTACAGAGAATTCCAGAACAGAAGGAGGCCAAAGGAAAGAAGAAATTGTGACTCATAAGGACAGCTGTAGCAACTACTAGCAAGGAGGTAGATCAATATTAATGGAGATATTCTGAGCATTCAAGGTGACCCCAACAGAGTTTGAAGATGGACACATAGACAAAAGAGTAAATGTTGTAGCTGCAAAAGATCTAAGGTTGTCCCTGGAACAACTTTTCACCATGGACAATAGGGCTTCACATTAAATGTAGTTTTGACTTTCCTTAGGAAGATCTGGGAGGTGACTCTCTTGGATGCAAATATTTTGTAAACCCTAGTGTAGGGGACAACACATTCCTATTGGTACATTTTGTATATAAGACATTTTTGCCTCCTTGTAAAGGTTAGCACTTCTAGATTAGAACTTCTAAGGTTAGAGAATTTTTAGACTCATATTTATTTTAGAGTTAGAACTCTTAGGAGTTAGTCAGTTAACAAAAGGAGATAGAGTTGCATCTTGATTCTTAGTAATGAGAGCTTCTCTTGTCCCCTTGTTTAGCAGCTAGATTTCAATACAAAACGTAATGTATTTTCTAAGTTCTCTTAGTGTAGTTGGAAACAATCTAGAGCCTCAGATTCTCTGTACACTGGTGATTGTGGAGTTAGAACTCTTAGGAGTTAGTCAATTAACAGAAGAAGATAGAGTTGCATCTTGATTCTCAATAATGAGAGTTTCTCTTGTCCTCTTGTTTAGCAGCTAGATTTCAATACAAAATGTAATGTATTTTCTAAGTTCTCTTAGTGTAGTTGGAAACAATCTAGAGCCTCAGATTCTCTATACACTGGTGATTGTGCCAGCTTTGTAAATATTGCTTATCTGTTTTACTAACAATAGAAGCAATCAGAGTTTAATCTCCTTCATGTTGTGTTCCAGAATGATATTTGTCTTAAATTGATCATTTGATTTGTGAAGCCTTCAAGGAATGAAATATTATTTTGTGTTTTATTTAAATGGTAATTAAAATTTGTTATGTGAATTAGCACTGCGAATGAAAGAGGCTATGTGTCAATCACAATTTTACTTTGTTCTATAGTTTTGGTTTACAAATTCCTTGAAGTTAACAAGTCTGGTTAAGGTTGGATGAACTATTGTTCTTTTCTATTCCAAAACTCTTACTTATCTTTTTATATTTCTTTAAAAACTCCTGTTAGAGTAGATTTTATTTCATGTTTGATCTTAGAACAATCCAGAAGCTCAACACCAGCAGGCCCCTTGAATATTACTGTTGCATTGACCACTGAGTAACATCAGCACAGTTGAGACCCAACTACAAAGACCTTGGGAGCTAAGGCATCCATGTGTTGCCTTTCTCTTTTAGGAGAAGAAGAATAGCAATATTCTATTTGCATTGTTGTGGTGCCAAAATCACCGTCAACACATCCATGATGATGTTGAAGATGGTTATGTTCAAACACAAGAAGACAACAATCTAGAGTTAGATAATGTTATGGAAGACAACAATATGGATGGTATAGAAAATGATGATCCAAATGCATCTAGTAACAATATAGATGGTCTATAGTCAAATTTTAATGATGATGAAGCTGATGCAGGTCAAGATGAAGATGATGATAATATTAAATACTTAAAAGAACATATGAACATTGACAATGATACATTGGATGACATTGTAGTAGAAAATAATGTTAATGACCAAGACTTCTAAATTTTCAGAATTATTTGCACTCCATGTTTAAAAAAGGATGATTTTTATCCCCTAAAATTTGAAATGCTTCAGTAATATTATGTTGTACTTGGACAATTGAAAACCTATTTTATTATCCTAACAAGTTTTTTTATTTTTCATTATAATTCTAGACCAAATAACATTTGCAGGGATGGCCTTTTACACCAATCTTAATTTGTATGAAGTTCATGAACCTGTTGTCAAGTAGTAAATTCCTTTTGTAGACAGGAAATGTAAAGGCTTCATTTAAGAAAAGATAAGTAGTCTCTTTCTGAGGGTAATCCACATGCAAAAAGTAAAAAACAAGTAAAAAAAATATTATAGAATAGAAAATCAGATTCAATCAGTTATTTCTTATTTTGCTTGCACACTTATTTGAAAGACATAGGGTATTCACCATACATTTCCCTTGACAAAGCAAACATGTGCTTTCATTTATTTTTATTGTATATCTAAGAAGTGAAATTGTTGTTACATAATGATGCACTGAGAAAATAATATATAAAAAAATGAAAAGAAGATGTTTGAAATTTAACACGCAACCTACTTTGTTGCACTGAAAGGAATCAAGATTAACTGGGACAAGAAATAAAAATAAAATTTTGATGATTGTACTTAAAAGTGAACAGGATATGAAAAGTCTGGACAATGATGGTGTTGAAATTGAAAACCCTGATTGTGACGTTATTACTATTTTATGTCATTAGAGATAAAGAGCAGATACAATTTATATATAGAAAATGAAGATTTGAAACTAGTAATATGAAAATGTAAACACTGTAAGATTTTTCCTTAAAAAATAATTCACATACTCACTTACAGAAAAGGGTGAAACATTTTTTATTCAAACTCTATTTTCTTTAATAGACATAACATTAAAATTATATTTACAAGTACAAGAATATATACACTATTTCATAGAAAATAAGGAATGTTTCATAGAATATACAAGTACAAGAATATATACAAGAATATTTACAAGTACAAGAATATATACACTATTTCATAGAATATATAGACTATTTCATAGACTTATAAATTTTTAGAGTTATTTGCAATCTGTTGGGTCTCAAAAACATAGGTTTTTAGACCATAAGAGGGTGCCAATCTCTAAGAGGAATTTAATCCTTAATACGAATAAATTAAAGTAAATTAGTTGAAAGGAATTTAATTCACACCTAACTAGAAACCAATCAAAGCATCCACATAGTAACAACAAATGTGCCCTGATAAATCTTGCAGATTTAAACAATTTGAAAAGGCCACTTTGGAGACAACAAAGCAATAAATAAGCATGAAAATTGACACAACAATTGAACATTGAAAATGGATTACGAGTTATAATTTATTTGCTCCATTATATTTCTCAAAATATAAACATACATAACATGAGTTCTTTTGAAATGAATAAGTGGTTGAGATTGTCTAGTATCTATTCTAATGGATTGAAATGATGATGATATGATTATCAAAATCAGACTTTGGTTTCCCTATTTGTATAGGAGGCAACAAGCTTCAAGTTCGTTCACAAAAGTTACATCATTTGTTAACTAAAGCATAATTAACATAACATAGAAACTTAAAAAGAGTTTTGTGTTGGATGCACCACAGTCTGTTAATAATCAGTAAGTGCCCGTGACCACCTAAGATTTGTTCAAGGTTCAAAAACCATGTTAATGTGTCCACAACAACTAAACTATGAATACCTCCTCATACAACTCGTGCAAGGAAAAAACTAACCTTTGACATGTGATCAATGTATTTCTCTTGGGCATAAGTGTTTGCATTCTATAGAGTGTATGTCATTACATTCTCCAATCCAACAATCCTCTTGAGCTTCTTATGCATTTTCCTAAGTACCTCATCCTCATCATTGATGTCATCAAGGATTCCTAGCAAATATTTTGATATCTCATTTTTCCAAGTTTCCTAATCCTTCAAATCTATTTCTTCAAAGAAATCTAGCATGGCCATACATAGTGGTTGGATCAAGCCACTCAATTCCTATGTCAAGATATTCTAGAAGTTTTCATGTGTATTCATGATGCTCTGACATTCTTGGAGCAAAACATTATTATCTCCATCTTTTTCCTTGATATGGGATTCCATTTCCTTCATACTATCAAGCAAACTTCCATGCTCCATAAGGGCCTTGTATGTTCCACTGTGAGCACACCAAACACCATCTGCATGTTGTCACATATCTTTGAATTTCATACAAATTATCCCTGATGCTACTTCAAAAGTAATAGCCTTAAATTTTCTTTTTATTTCTTCCCGTTCCTTTTGAGCCTTTTCAAATTTATGCTTCCATTGAGCAGTCCCAGACATGGCCTCTAACACTTTTCTTTCATGTTCAATTAAAGGAGAGTAAATCCTTGGAGAAGCAAGCAACCTATCTTTGTAGTTGGTTAATTCTTGTTTTAACCTATCATTTTCCTCTATCAACCATTGGTTATCTCTTACTAGCTTTTGGATCTAGGCTTTGGTGAATTTGGCTACATTGACATTCAAGTCAACAGTTTCCAAGGGATCTATCTCCCCTACTCTTTGGACCAAGAGATTTCCAAAAATCTGATCATGGTCAATGAGAGAAGGCTTCTTTCCTGGGGGGGTAAAGAGCCCAAATTTGCAAAGTGGTATTTTTAGGATTATACCCTAACCCTATATAGACCCTACCACTTGCTTCATCCATTATTTGCAAATTTTTATTCTTTCTCTTCATAAAGTTGTCAAACAAAATAGTTGAACTAATATCCCACCTAGGAAGGAGCATAACTCTAGCTTCTTGCAATAATTCTCTTCCTCTCTCAGCAGTCATGTTTCTCATTTCCTTATCAACTTCATGTTGAAACTATTTCAAGGCATAAGCCTCTTTCTTAGGGTCAATGTCCTTTAACCTTTCTCTTATTAGTCTTCCTTTAAAATCTTATATAAAGGATTTAAATTCAAGGGTCTACACAAAAGTATCATATGCAAAAAATTCCCAACTTGCACGATGCCTCACATCATCTGATAGCTCATCAGAAGCTTCAAAGGTGATCACATTTCTTTCCAATGTCATCTCATATTGGGGTATAATAGGAGCATTAAATTGTGAGACTCCTTCTTCCTCCTCAGTGTTATCTTATTCCATGGATGGGGAACCAACTAAAAATATCACTTCAGGAGTAGGCTGAGGTGATAAGTGATCTAGTGGTGTGATATTTTCTACTTGCCTCCTAGGACCGATGCCCCTTCCTCTTTCAAATTCCACAAGTGGCACATCTCTTATCAATTCTTCTTCATGGAGGATTAACTGTTCAATTCTTTCTATGGGATCCTGTACCTTAGGGAAATCCCCTATGTAGCCTAGGTTATTATTCACCTTCCAAGTCTCAACCATCATAACCCTACTGTAGGAATTCATTCTCATCATGTTTTGTTTTTCTTCATAATTTCTGATGACATCTTCTAAAAGGAAACTATGCTCATACCCTTTCAATTTCTGAATTTTTTTTGAATCACAAATGAAGTGTTTAGGATTAAACTTTTCCCTTTTGTTTCCAACCAGAAAGCCATAATAATCTAGTTTACCACTAACCAAGCCATAGCCTGAATCAAAGATAATAGTGAAATCACCAAACCATAAAGTGGAAGGCATGAAAATCTACCTCCCATAGCTCTTTAAATGCATGAAAGTTGAAAATGACAATTGCCTTATGATCTCTAAATAAGAAACTCTATTTGGCATAGTCTTAGGCAACAAATAAGGTGCAACTTCAAATCCATAAACCCTGATAACAGTACAATCCCCAAACATGTACTAGTCCCCCCAATTATGATTTATCCCTACTTCATAACCCACATCTTTTGGTCAGAGAAGTCTTAATATCTCTAGGGAGAGGTTGTAGTCACATTTTTGGCGTAGCATCTTGTATAGTGGTTTGACAAAATATACCTCAAAATATAGGTAGTGGGACCTCCCACACCTACTGTCCCACATAGATGTCCACATTTGTATAGGCCTTGAATTTACATCATTATATAAGTCTTTTATTCTTAATTCCTCACCTCATATCCCCATCACCTGCCCTTCGTATAATATCATGTGCATGAAAAGAGAATAGTGCTTGAAATTAATGGCTCCACTGTCATTCTTGAGGAAATTGAGGGCATTATTGATGGCCTCCATCAAATACTCTACATAAACATAGGGTCAAGCATAATGGCTCTGGATGTCTGTGGCTAAAACCATGGGAGTAGTTGTCATGTTCTCAGGAACATCAATTCCTAGTACTTTACTAGCTAAGTAATAAGTGTATTGAAAGTATTCTTTAAACAAAGCCACAGAGAATGGGGGCTTATCTTCACTAGAGAACCTCATAGTTTGGTTACCCACACCTTTAACCCTATGTAGAGGTAATTTCCACCTCTTGTAACTTTTGTCCATGGTGCGGTATTCCTCCAACAAGTATTTGATTTGTAATTTTGTTTTCAAGGAAGTGTTTAGCTAAAAAATCATGGAAATATAATCTGGCTTTATGACCATGAACTGTGACCCATCAAGAAAATGAATTTCTCTCATTTTCGGATTGTAATTCTTTTCCAACACATTGATTAACTCTATGTTGACAAAGACATTAGGTATTACAAGTTTACCCAAATTTAAATTCCACGGGTTTGACGCTGGGCTATGCCAAAATTTCTTCCTGTAATGATAAATAAAGAGGTTGTAACCGCTACACGGAGTCCATACATCTCCTAGATTTTTCTGTTTGTCTACTAATGTCACACATGATGGGTTAAGCTATGCTATTCTTCTGGATTTTTTCCCATACCCAAGACACTAATCGATTAAGTCTTGATTCAATTTCCTAGCTTCATTTTTTTGTCTTTTTGCTTTTTGTTTTCCTGGGGTTTTTTCCATCTCAACCCTACTCATGCAATGCTTTCATCTACTTACTAAGAAAATACTTTGAGCTAAGTCTAGACCACTTACTTGGATAAATGCTACAACTTTCCAGCTGCCTACCTCCATCCAACTTAGTTCTCCAAATCCTTTAATTACAATTCAGAGTGATTTCAACTTCTTTGAGGTCATATTTATCAAATTTTAGGACACTTCATCTAGCCCCAATTCATAAATGGCACTCGCGCCACCTTTATGATCAATTTCTTCATTAATAGTGGTAGCCTCATTGATATTTTTGTTAGTCACATCAATCGGACTAATCATCATTTCATAACTCTCAAAGAGACTTTTAATTAAAATGCCCATTGTTTCTTCGATATTCTAATATGGTAGTGTTTTTCCCTTCCCTTCTGGTGTATACTACTCTACCACATATGTTTCTCACCTTCCTGGCAGTATAGCGGTGTATGCTTTTGATCATTACTTGAAGATTGTCAATGAGACAATCTTATTTGTCTTACCAATATCCCAATGTCTCATTGACATTAGATCTTATGTTCCTTTGATGTTAGTTGCTGGTGTTCATGAGACAAGTTAATGTCTCTTGCCGATATACCACTATCTCATCGATAATTACTTCATTATATCCAAGAGTTGTGTTTCACCAAGCACTTGTAGATATACCTTGTCAATGTGACATAAGTGATTCTCTCCTCGATATTCCCATATCTTGTTAACATTCACTATTTTACATTTCTAATGAGACATATAAATAAGTCTCTTCGACATAGGGGTGACTCATCTACATTTATGATCTGTGCTTTGTGCTAATGTTGGGGACACTTTGGAGGGACTCTTTGCATCGACATGGTGTTGTCTTGGTGATATGCTATGAGAAATCATAGGAGTATTTCAAAGGAGGAATACACTTTGATGATGTGATCAAGGCTTTTATTTGGAAGCTCACGTGAAGGATTTTATTAAATTTAAGTTATTATGACAAGAATTCTATGCATATGGTGGATGTAAGAGATGAGTGAAAATGAAAGTATGCAAAAATAATTAGGATGGAATTTTGGCTACAACACAATCCATGTTTAAAAAGAATGATTCTTATGGCCTAAACTTTGAAATGCTTCAGTAATATTATTTGTGTCGATACAAATTACCTATTGCAATATCCTTAAATTGTTAACTCTTTGGTATGAATTGTTGGCAGAAAAAAATAGGATTACTTGGATGCTTCTTCCATTCATTTTGTATCAACATATGTTCCTGAAGACACAAAAGTTAATAGCTCAATCAGGTAGAGCTTTTGTGATTTTCAAATGAAGAGTAAGGTACATTTTTATTTCTGCTACATTACATTCATGTGCATAAAAAAAATTAGAAGATTACATTACTAGATTGCACTTATGCAGATGCATATTTAATATAGGAAAGATTGCACAATCCTTTCAAAAATGTAGTCTTTATTGATAATGGAAATGTATGTTGTTCCACACAAATTCATGGAATTGACTATTTGAATGCATAGAATTGACAAACTATACATTTATAGATACAAAAGAGAAAAATGGACATAAAGAGAAAGGGGACCCGCTATTGCCTCAATGATGAATCCTAGTTGCTTTGTTCTACATCATCTTCAGTCTTCCCGCTTTTCTAAGCCTCCAAGTTGATGTCTTCCTTGCTACTCCTAGGTTCCTTGCATTTGAGTGAGAAGAGTGTTGTTAGAGAAATGAAGGATCACTAGTCAAAATATGTGCATACATCTATAAACATATAATTTAATCATCATGTGAATTCAAATAACTTGCATACCATAGATTTCTACAAAAAAAAGAAAGTTATCAAACATATCTATCATATGGTCAGTTTTATCTAACATGTTTTCTCATCAAGTGCAGGTATAGATAAAATTAGGTTGTTTTGTTTATCTGGTTACAACATGTGGAGTGAAATGTGGCTCCCACAAGGGTTGAGCCTAGCTTGCTGCCCTATTGTTTCATTTGAGATGTATAATCACAAGTAAACCATTTGTGAAGCATTAAAGATCAATCTTTGTAAGGATAGTGGAGTATGTTGGTAAGCAGTAATCTCCTTATTGATAAAGATTTATCCTTATTAATAAGAACTTTCCACTATCAACATAGCCATGATTTTGAAAAAAGTGATCATCAAGGATTCCAAGATAGTTTTCATTAACAGTCTGGTTAAAATTAAGCAGACCCAAGGATCATAACAGTCACAAGAATTGAACATGAGGGGAAGTCATGTAGATTAAAATCTTACACAATAGTCATCACTTGCAAAGACAGAGACATGTTTCCACATAACAAATTAAATCAAATGCATGAAAGGTACAATGATGAAGTCCATAATAGTGAATGTTTCTTAAGAGGGATTGAAGGACAACATTTTGTATCAAGGAGAATAAGGTAACCTCAAACTTTGTTGTACCTGAGTATGATAGTACTTGAGCTTCTAGTGTTTCTAGATGGAACCTATAGCAGAAATGTGTAGTCTCCATCTGAAGGAACCATCTTCAGAGCTCTTCCTTGAAATAAGGGTTGAAAACATTAGAATAAAATAAATACCATAATTCTAAAGTAACAATTTGTATCAAGACAAATGTCAAAAAGTATAATTAGAAAGACAAATCCTTACAATTGGACCTCAAATTCGACCAAACAAATTTATGATTTTATCTTTAGAATATAGAAACTTTCTTTGTTTGATATTCAAGACCTCAAATTAGATCAAAAGTTGGATAAGAAAATTTATGATTTTATCTTTAGAATGTACAAACTTACTCTATCAGATATTAAAGATGTAAAGTTGGATCAAAAACTGGATAAATAGATTTATGATTTTATCTTTAGAATGTAGGAACTTCCTTTGTCAGATATTTGGAAATCCCTACACACAAGTTTTGCTTCCAAGTGAAAACACTAGGAAGTGTTTCACACCAGATCAAGGTACAATCTAACCTAGTTATGACACTAATAGCAATCCATTTTTTTCTGAACCATCCATACCAGAACATTGCATCACAATATATTCTTCCTACACATAAAAAATGCCACATATCAACCCCTTCTAAATAAAACTCAAAATACTATGAAACAATGAGTCCCCTATATTAGTAAGTAGGCAATCTATAGGGAATATTTTGATTTTATACAAGGATTATCATGAAAGGAACCTTCAAGTGATAGTGAGTGAGTTGTTTGAGATTGTAGTTGATGGTGCAATATCCAGTCTTAAAGGCAGTTAGCAAAGCAATAAATGTGCAAGAAAATAAAATTGTACACACCAAACAATTCACAATGCTATCTTTCATAATGCCTTAAGTTTGAAGAAAAAAATATCATTGTATCTTGATGAAAGTAGTGACCTTAATGGTCAATCACTGGCAACCATGATTTTAAAACATGCTATTGTGCTTATGGAGGCAAAATTTTAAGCAAGGCCATGAGTGGTGGTTTGGAACAATGGAAGATATGAAGGAATTGCTTTATATGCATACTATGTTGTCTAGCTTAAGACAACGTTCTTAGAAGAGATTGAAGGTGGATTATGGAACTCAAGGGTTACATGATAAAGATTAAAGAAAATACTGAGATCTATTTAAAAGCCACTATCATGAAGATATTAAAGATGTCAAATATAAAACCCTAGAAGCTGGAGTAATGAAAATAATGTGAAAGAGGATAGTTTGCTAGGGAAGATTAAGGAGATCTCCACATTATCTAATCATAGGAAAATACATCATTTTTTTTTTTTAAATTACAAGAAATTATTCTAAACCCTATATAGAACACATTAATACTTCAAAAGCATCTAATTTATTTTTTAAAATTAAAAGAAGTCATTCTAAGCCCTATATAGGATGCATTGATACTTCAAAAGCATCTAAAGGATTTGAGATTATGAAAACATATGCCAATTAAATACCTGGATTACAAATAGTAGTGCAAAAACTAACTCATTTGACTTCAAAATCTGATGAAAATGCCCAACGAAATATGTATAATTTGATGTATCATCGGGTGCTTGTAAAATTTGATGTGTAATTTTTAGTTTTTTTAAAGTTTATCCCTGACATTTGTCAAAATTTTGACGAACCTAGGTTTCATCAAAATTTTGACTATAAGTTTTGTAAAAATTTTGACAAACATGAAAAATAAGAAAAAAATCAAATTGTGGCTGACATAAAGAAAAGTGAGTTTGTTGATTTATTGTGACAGTGTTTTGCTCTACTTGAGACAGTTTGTGGAGAACTAAGGATGATTTTCTTGGAAAAAATTGGAAAAAATTCAAGAAGATATCACCAGGTTGAGGGTAGTCATTGTCTTTTTACAGAATTCAGTTGTGAAGTCAGATTTGTAGTTCCAGGTTTGAAAATCATATTTTAAAGCAACATGTCATCATATTTCATTTTTAGAGGTTTAGGGTTTTAAGAATTTCATGTCCAGATTTTTTTGTGTGGAATCAACATAAGATCACAACCAAGGAGCATATTCTTATGACTGTAATTATTTGATCCATAACTCTATTGGTCATGTGGCATAGTTGTGCTATAACAAATACATGATGCATTCATGTGTGACCCAAGTTTAATGTGGCTATGTTGTGATAGAAATGGAGGCACTCATATAGTGTAGTTAATTTAGGTTGTATAATGTAGATGTCAATCATCATTTGGTGCATTCAGGTTGTCTCAAGTTTAACAGGTTACGATGTAATTATAACATGATCCAAGAGTGATTACCTCTTGCTAGAATAAAGAGCCTATAACTCTTGTTGATATGCAGAGTGGTTGTGTTATATCAATTATGTAGTGCATTCAAGCACAACCCATGTTTAATGGGCTATTCTAGAGAGTGATCAAGATCTTCTAAACCCTAATAAATGTTACTTAAAAGTGTATAGCTTAAACTATAAACCAAGTTTGTTACATACTTGAATGCAATCTTGGGTTACCACAAACTATAATAATGTGATATGCTAATAACCATTATAGAAAGTATTAAAGCAAGACCCATGCTATATAGGATATATTTCCCTAATCAGGTTTACATAACTTAATGATCAAACACAAGCTTCCCACACACTCTAGGATACAATCCAAGATCAAACCACAACCCTGTCAAGACAACTAATTTTCAGACCCAAGATTTAAGGTTTTTTTTTAATACCAATAGAAGCATTGGTAAGAGCATGATTAAGGTACAAGCCCTAGGCCTCTGTAGAAATATAAACAATAACTCTAGCAGATTAGTAAGGTAGCAATACCAGAAAGATTGAGACATTGTAGCTAATAACAAAATCTTGCAATCTAAAGATTGCAGTCAATAACAAGCACACTATGTAGCTTAGTGACATTTGTAAATGCAATCTACGGTAAAAATAATGACAATCACTTGAGATGTGATAGTCAAAAAGAGGCTGAGCAGTGACAAGATAATAAAACTCAAACCTTGCATAGTAAAGTGGAGATTTTAATAGTGAGTTTCCTTACCCCCTTGCTGACTTTAAGGGTTTTTCAAATGCTTTTGGTAGTGTTAGACAAGGCAAATGCAATTAGGGAATGACTGTCCAAATGAAGTAACCATGGTAATCATAGGTTCAATGTTTCCTCTTAGCCATTAATGTATAATGGAGGTAGTGGATTGCATGTTTGAGCAGTGTTTTGAGACTCATCAAAAGATGGGAGAATAGTGAATAATACCTTGTGGATTGTGAAGTAGTGTCAATAAGGTTGAAGGATCTTAAGATCTACACTACCATGAAACAATGAGTCCCCTATAGTAAGTAGGCAGTCTATAGGGCATAGTTTGATTTTATAGAAGGATGCTCATGAAAGGAATTCTCAAGTGATAGTGAGTGAGCTATTTGAGATTGCAACTGAGGGTGCAATACCTAGTCTTAAAACACTACTATGTAGTCTAGCTTAAGACACCGTTCTTAGAAGAGATTGAAGGTGGATTATGGAACTCAAGGGTTACCATAAAAAGGATTAAAGCAAAGACTGTGATCTATTTAAAAGCCATGGTCATGAAGATATTAAAGATGTCACATGCAAAACCCTAGTAGCTGAAATAATGAATACAGTGCCAAAGAGGATAGTGTGCTGGGGAAAATTTAGGAGATCTCCACATTATCTAATTACAGGGAAATACATTATCTATTTATTTTTTCAATTAAAAGAAATCATTCTAAACCCTATATAGGATACATTGATACTTCAAAAGCCTCTGAATGAATTTGAGATCACGCAAATATATGTCAAGTAAATACCTAGATTACAAATAGTAGCGGGAACAATGTAAGATTTGTTGAGCAGAGCAGGAATGAGATAAGCAACAATAAATCCTATGCCTCCTTTCACACACATCTCCTCACCGTTCTCTGTCATTCTTTATGGAAACACTTCTCCATTTTGGCGGTCTATGCTTGAAAATAATGTTTTGACGAAGGTTTTAGAGTATGTTTATTAAAATGAAAACTCCATTTTGGTGGGCTACACCTGAAAATAAGATTTTGACAAAAATTTTAGGGTATGTTTATTAAAGATTTAGAGTATTTTGGCAGGCTATATTCTTGATTCCTTAAGTGATTTATTCAAATGGATTGTGACTAAATAAATGACTAACTATTTAGTCATTTTTATTTGTGTGACTAAATAATTTTTAATCAACGACCAAATTAGTAATTTATTTACTCATTTATAACTGAGTTACAAAAAATGAGCAGAATTTAGTCATTTTTAGTTGTTGTGACTAAAAATTTTAGTCACTTAATCATTGATTTTCCAAATTCTATTATTGTGTGCTTCCTTGTGCGATTAGGGCTCTCTCAATGTTGAGGGCCCTAGGGATAAGCTCATCATAAGAAGTGACACATTGCATCTTTAACTAAAAAGATAAATCTGTATTGACATTAGCAATGATGATTCTGACTTGTTGCTCCTTAGGAATGGGTCATTTGCTCTACTAGCTCACTACCTCCATCATTGTAGGAAGTTTACAATTAGTTCAATATTCTGATTTTAGGAGTCTAATAGTTGGAAATCATACTAAAATCAAAATTTAATAAGTTTTGGAATTAACATTTTAAAGTATTTTTTGGGGTTATTAACTTTAGACTATCTTCTCTTTTGCAGGGGTGGTTGCATGCCAAATTTTTTTGGTGAAAAATATCAGAATTATTAGATTTTGTTACCTGTCTATGAATAAAAATTATTGGAGTGTGAGTTTGATATTTTTTGAAGATCTAAATAGTCAAGCTTGGTAAAGAAAAATCATGTCAGATAATATTAGTCCAAAACAAAATGAAGAGACACTTGATAGATTGTGGGCTAGATTGAAAAGAAAGGGTGATGGGAAATATTAGTCTTTGCAATAATTGCAAGGGCTAAAAGACGAGATGACTTTTAATTACAACAGCTGAGAAACATTGTAGGTAGCATGGTCACGTTGAAGGGGGGCATGATTATCTTCCATTGGTAAGTTTTTCATTATATGTGTTTATATTGATTGAATTTGTAAATTTTTGTATCATTTTAACATTATATATATATATAATCACTTGATCATGATCATGGTTTATTTGTGTCTATCATTATTATAAAGGTGGGGCGCCCTAGGGTAGATGATATGGATTATCAAGGCCCGAAGAATGTGGTTTTGCAAGCGGACGAACATGGAGCTATGAATATCGAATATGAAGTTAATTATCCTAAGGAAGAAGATGATCATGTACCAGAAAACATAGTTGAAGATGATGGTACAAATACATTGATCCATGACACATTTAGTGGTAGAGCTGATCATGATGATTGATATGACTTTAATGATGTTCATGATTTACCTGTACTTGAGAAGGCATACAAGCCCCTTTATGAAGGCTCTCAAACAACTCTCCTCTCTGCTGTATTGTTGTTGTTCAACTTGAAGGTTATGAATAGTTTATCAAACATAGCAATCTCACGGATGTTAAGGTATGTCATATATGTCATTTTTTTTCATCTATTTTAATTGTTGTTAGTTCATCACTAGTAAATAAAGGATGAAATATGTACCATTAATATTTTTTATATTAACAAATTATTTTTTGTTGTAGATTGATTGGTGAATTTTTGTTACCACCATCAAATATTTTACCTCGCTCATACCGAGACTTATTTAGCATTATGAAAGATATCGAAATGGAGTATCAAGCAATAGATGCATGCCCCAATGATCATATTATATATCATAAACAACAAGAATTTGCAATAGAATGCCTAGAATTTCATATCAATAGATATCAAACAAATAAACTAACAAAAAAGGTGCCTTGTAAGGTTCTTCGTTATATTCCCATTATTCCATGTATGCAACGATTATTTAGGTGTGAAAGCTTAGCGCAATTTATGGATTACCATGCATGGAATAGAAGTGGAGATGACATTCTTCAAATTCTTGGGGATGGTTTTGCATTTCAGGACATGGAGGAAAAATGGCCACACTTTAAAGAAGAACCTCATAATCTCAGGCTTTCATTGGGAGCAGATAGTGTCAATCCATTTGGAGAGCTGAGATCTATTTACTCGGTGTGGCCTGTTTTTGTTATCAACAATAACATTCCTCCATGGATTTCAATAAAGAAGGAGCACATAATGTTGTCAATGATTGTTCCAGGTATTTTTTTTACATCAATTTTTTTAACGCAGTAGCATCTCATTTGTCTTATTTGTTGCATAATGACTTATATTTTTTTTATTCAATAGTCATGTGCATTAATTTATATATATTGCAGTAAAATGGTTATAATAATTATGTAATGTTTATGTTTATTCAACTAGGTAAGTACCAAGTTAAAGATATGAATGTATATATCGAGCCTCTTATCGACAAGTTACTAAATTTATGGAATGGCGTCACTATGTATGACGTCTCTAGACCAATAGGACAAAGAAAATTCCAATTCCATGCAATGCTTGTATGGACAATTCATGATGCCCCAGGGCTACCACATTTTTGTGGTATGTTATAACATTCGACTACACTTTAACAATATTTAATTTTATGAAGTAGATATCATGCATGATTTTAAAATAATCTATTCATTATATAAAATTATAAAAATTGACATATTTAATCCAATTATATATGATCTTGCAAGTCTTCAAACAAAGGGAAAATTTGCATGTCCAATTTGTGGTCCAAAGATGAAATCTCATCGTTCAAAAAGTTTAGGAAAGTAGGTTTTTGATGAGTATAGGCACTTCCTCCATAGAAATCATAAGTATCAAACTACTGAAAAACATATTTTCAATGGGAAAGAAGAGACTACATCAAAACCATGAAGAATGACACCTCGCCTATGGAAGTTGGAATATAATACAATTAATCATCAAGGTTATACATCAGATCAAATTGTTTATCTATCATATATGATATGTTTTTAATTTATATTTTTATATTGTGTTGTGTTTACTCATACTGTAATTGACAATGATTGTCATTGTTAATATGTTTAACTTATATGCTACATGAAGGTCGTCAAGGCATTAATGGTCGGCTTCCACAGTCACTGAAAAGTTATCCCAGACAATTTAGTAGGTTGCCCTACTATGAGCAGATACAAATTGTGCATTTGTTTGATACAATGCATATCAAAAAGAATATAATAGAAATGCTATGGAAATTATTGGATGGAAGGCATGACAAAGAAAAAAGTGTCAAAATTTGTAGTGACATTTAGGAAGCCAATCATGCAGTGAAAAATGTTATTCAATTAAATAGCGATTGACACCAAATTAATATAAGTGCCCTTCCTTGGTTATTAACAAAGCAACAAAGCAATGCTATAAAAGAAGTCATATGAAAAATTCGATTTCCCACAAGATTTGCTGCGAACATAAACAATATAATAACAAAGGAAGGTGAATTTGGGTTAGGGATGAAAATGCATGATTGGCATACCTTCAGTAAGGTAATTATTTTGGTATATTATGTACACTTGTATAATGCATGCACTTTTCACTGTATTATGTTTACTACTTTTGGAAAAATAATGAAAAGATCACTTTATAATTGTTGCAGTATGTTCTACCTCTATCTCTCCCAGACAACTTTGACAACAATGTCAAACAAGTTATATATGATCTTGGAAAATACATGAGGTAAGTAGGGATATTTTTTTAATTCGTTGTATACATCTTATAATTTCCATTTTTTTTACTTGTTATGTAATATATTGTATATTTTTGTTAAATCTCATTAATATATTTGCGCCTTGAATCACTTGTAGATGGTTGTCATCTAAAGAAATCCATAAAGAAGATATAAATTATTGGAAGAGAAAAATTCTTCGTCTAATGTGTGAAATGAAAAAGTGTCTACCTTCGACATTTTTTCAATGCACAAGAACACTACCTCATACACTGTTGAAGAGATTGTGTGGACTTGTACACACAAGGTCAATGTGGATGGTTGAGAGGCACTTAAAATTTTTTAAGGCTTTGGTTAGACAAAGGGCACATCTTGAGGGTTCTATGGTGGAGGGATATATGGTATACCATACCATGGTGTACATTAGTAAATATCTTCCTAAGTTTGTAGCAAAGATCCATGTAGATCACATTTGGGATCCCAACTGCATTAACAAATTCGAAGGGGAGTACCTGATGGGGAAAGGTAGATTGAGGAAAGTGAGAGGTAATTATAAGATGGTCATGGAGATTAATTGGAATACACTTTATATATGGTTTTTATGTATATTGTACTTATTTAATTTTTAATCTTCAATATACATCAATTATAAATTAAGGTTGTATACTGTGGTATTTAACTAATTATACATCGTTTGTGAATTTCAATTTTTTTTGATACAATTAGTCGAGAGTGGGATGCACTACATTTGTACGTCGTAAAAAGTCTTGATTGGATGATGGTATGGATTGAACGATGTCAACAATCTGGTCGCCCATTAACATGGGAAAGTGTGGCTTCATTGGTTAAAGAAGCTCATCGTAATGGAGATTCCAATGTTATACAAAAGGAAATTGATTTAGCATATGGTTTAAGAGATAAAAAGGTACGTATAAATATATTAATCACCCATATTATTTAATTATTTTCAATTATATTGATGTATATATATGTTGAGATTGTTTTCTTTGCATACATTCGGCCAAGAATAAATATGTTTATCAATGACTTAATATTGCAATAATTTTACATGTTTGACATATTGCAGTGAAACACCACAAAACTATGTAATTACAATAGTGCGTAGAATTTTGAATCAAAATGTTGGTTGACATGAAGAAAACTTATGATTTTGGTATAACTGCAGTCTTTTAGGTGACTAATGTTTCATCTAGAAGCGACATAAATCTAGAAGTCTCAGAAAATCGATACTATGTGATTTTGGATGATATTCTTGAGTGTGACTTCAAGTCCTTCAGATTAATTATGTTCTTCGTCCTATGGTACAAGCTACGATTGAATGAAAATGATCATGAGAGAACTATTATTGAACATGATAATGGATTTACCATGGTTAATACAAGGTTGATCGAGCGAGCTGGAAATGAGCCCTATGTTCTTCCAAGCCAATGTGAGTAGGTATTTTACTCAGAGGTCCCAGGTAAACTGGGTTGGTCATTTTTTGTTAGACATGATCCAAGAGGAAGGCTGATAAAGTATAATGTGGTGGAAGAAGAAGATACCAAAGAACTAGAAGATGATGTAGATGATGATCAGGATCAACAGTTAGTTGATGATGTCCTTGACGAAGATGTCAAAGAGGAGGAACTAGATCATGATGATGTAGGAGTTAATTTTCATGAAGATGATATCCGTGTGGATTATGACATTATCAAAACTGATATTGTTTCTCGATGATGATATGACCAACTTACAATGTCTAATTTGGGATGACATACAGACGAAGAGTTGGATGAATAAGAAGATCAATGAAATTGAAATGTATGAGTTATGCGATTATATTATCTATTTGATATTAATTTCTTGATAGAATTATATTTGACTTATGTGGTTACATAATTAATTCATGATGTTTTTATTTTTTATGCCATTACATAATTAATTTAATGATGTACTTTTTAATGTTTGAAAGGTCAAAAAATAAAAAACATTTCAATAGTGATGTTAACAACCTTGAAATTAGTGTGTTTCATGTTTCATGTGATCATAAAAGATTAAAAATTTAGTTGTAGAGGTGGTTTTTCAGTGGTTGACGTGTAAAGGCCTTTAAAAGATATAAAGTGATAATTTCAATGGTTGTTGATGGTTGAGGATTTAAAACACAAGCTCTTGACATTCAAAAATTTGTGTTTTTCTTCAAAATTTTTATATTTTTCCTGTTATGCAGCACTATAGGGTCACATGCAGCCATATTTTGATGTGAAATCAATTCTAGGTTGTGAATATATGTGTTATCTTTGATTTGAATCTGATTTGAGGGCTTAAGGCATTGCTTTGAGTTAGAAAGCTTCATTTATTTGCATACAGCCTGATTACCCTATTTTTGAGGGTTTTGTAGTCCAAACATGATATAAAGGGGCTCTTATACTTTTTGTGATTATTGTATCTTGTGTAAGAGGCCCCATGGATACTGTTGTAATTGTAGGATGCATGAATAGGGCATAGGATGAGAAATAAAGAAGGTGTAATTGTTATCCTCAAGAGTTTTGTGAAGAAAAGCATGTGAAATGAGAGGTACTTTCTGGCCCGATGCTTGTTTGCTCCTTCATTTTCTATAAGAAGGATTTCAAGGCCAGAAGTACAGGTTGGCAAGTTAGATATTTTTTGGTCGAGTCTAGGTAGAGTTGCAAAGCAAATTGTAAAGTTTGATGGTTTAAAGGAAAATGCAATTTAGGTTTTGAGTCATTCTTTAGTAGGTTTTGAATTCATGGGCATTTGATGTTTTATGATAGTATTGGCATTTGAATTGAAATGATTAATTCAAACTCATGTCTCTTCATTGTACATGCATATCTGAATTTTGAATAAGATAATCAAGGGTTGTCTCATTCATCTCACTCTTGTGGTGTGTATGATTTCTGTTTTGGCTTTAATTCAAGAAATTAATTAAAATGCTTGAATGGGATTGTAGGTGGATATGTTCTGTATAAGGATTTGATAAGTAGTATTGGGTTAGAATACATGTTGATGAAATTGTAAAGCAATGTTCTCAAGGATCTTATATGTTATGTGTTAAATCTATCATAAACCCTTAGATGCTTATGAATTTGAATCCCTCAATGGATATATAGCACTGATGTAAGTTGTACTAATTTGTATGGTTCAGTATTTTGTTTGTCTTTACCTAGCGCTTGCTACAAATCACAAATCAATGACTATTTTACACTATGGAATGTGTTGTAGTTATCTCATGCTCCAAATAGTTGATATTACTTATGAACAACAAATTCTATTCAGTATTATGCTATTATGTTGAGCTATTAAATGAGATTCTCTATTGTTGTTAATGTTGTTTATGATAATGGTGTAGAGGTTGTAAATGCATTAAGGGATCACCCTCCTGGGTCTTGTAGAGCCCAAAGTGTAGGTCTTTAAAATCCTTGTCAATTGATCCAGTTCCTTTGAGCTACCCTTGATTGGAATTAGCAATTCCATAGGTAAATTGAAGATCAACCTAGTTACAGTAAAAACAACCAACAGGTAGAGGGGAGAGAGATAGAGGGATTCAGTGAGAGAGAGAGAGGGAGGGAGTGGGAGAGAGATAGAGGGTAGAGGGTTAAGGGTAGAGGGGAGGGAGATAAGAGTGAGTGATAGAGATACTTGAGAGAGGGAGAGGGGGTAGGAGGGTGAGACTTGAGAGAGAGAGGGAGGGAGGGAGTGGGAGAGAGATAGAGGGTAGAAGGTTTTAAGGGTTTGAAAGCATGGTTAATGTTTTAGGGTTTAGGTTAAAGGTAGAGGAGATAGAGGGAGGGAGAGAGGGGCATGGAGAGAGATAGAGGTAGAGGGAATGCATGGTTTAGAAAGGGTTAAGGGTTTAAGGTTTAAGGTAGTGGAGAGATAGAGGAGTGGAGGAGAGACCCGATGGTGGAGGAGAGACGGAGAGGGTAGAGGGAAGGGGTTGGTAGAGAGAGAGAGAGGGAGGGAATGGGAGAGAGATAAAGAGTACATAGAGGGTTAAGGGTAGATGGTAGAGGGTTTAAGGGTTAAGGGTTTAGGGTTAAGGAGAGAGAGATAGAGGGAGTGAGTGAGAGATATACCTTAGAGAGGGAGACGGGGTAGGATATTGAAGATACTTGAGAGAGAGAGAGGGGGGGAGGGAGTGGGAGAGAGATAGAGGGGGGGAGGGTTAAGGGTTTAGGGTTAAGGGTGGAGGTGATAGAGATAGATGGAGTGAGTGAGTGAGAGAAAGACCTAAGAGAGGGAGAAGGGGTAGGAGACGGAGATGGAGGGAGTGGATGAGAGTGGTGGCAGGAGGGAGAGAATGGAGAGAGAGAGATAAAGGAAGGGAGGGAAGCATGGTGGAGGGGTGGAGGGGAAGGGGTTTAGGGGTTTAGGTTAAGGAAGCAGTGGGGAGAGAGAGAGTAGAGGAGGAGGGAGAGATAGTGAGGGGTGGAGTGGAGAGAGACCCAGGGAGTGGTGCAGAGGAGAGAGACTTGGAGAGAGATAGAGAAGGAGGGCTAAGGGCTGAGAGACCTTAGAGAGGGAGAGGGGTAGGATGGAGAGACTTGAGAGAGAGAGAGAGAGAGGGAGAGAGTGGAAGAGAGATAGAGGGAGGAGGGGTTAAGGGTAGAGGGTAAATGGTTTAAGGGTTAAAGGTTTTGGGTTTTGGGTTAAGGGTAGAGGGAAGTTTTGGTTTTTTTTTACAATGTAACTAGGTTGGTCTTCTAATATACCTATGGAATTTCCAATCCCAAACAAGGGAATCCCGGAGGACCTAGACCAATTGATGAGGACTTTAAAAAAGCCTCCTACACTTTGGGCTCTGCAAAACCCGGGAGGGTGATCCCTTAATGTGTTTACAACCTCTGCACCAATATCATAAACAACATTAGCAATAACATATAATCTCATTTAATAGCTCAACATAATAGGATATATATTGAATACAATTGGCTATTCATCAACATTATTAGCTATTTGGAGCATGAGATAACTATAACACAATCCCAAGATAAAATAGGTCATTGATTTGCAATTTTTAGCAAGTTCTAGGTAAAGACGAACAAATACTGAATCATACAACTTAGATCAGTGCCATATATCCATTGTGGGAATCAAATTCATAAGTATTCAAGGGTTTATGATAGATTTAACACATAACATATACGATCCCTGATAACATTGCATTGCAATCTCATCAATATGTATTCTAACCCAATACTACTTATCAAATCCTTATACATAACATATTTGCCTATAATCCCATTTAAGAATTTTAATTAATCCCTTGAATTAAAGCTAAAATAAGGATCATACACACCACAACAGTGAGATGAATGAAACAACCCTTAGATCTCTTATTCAAAATTCAGATATGCATGTACATTGGAGAGACATGAGTTT
>VDFB02132837.1:0-73922 GCA_007258455.2 Sequoia sempervirens | reverse complement strand
CTCTCTCTCCCTTTCCCCCTCTCTCTCTCCCTTTCCCTCTCTCTCCATCTCTCTCTCTCTTTCCCACCCTCCACCTCTTAATTACTCTTAGGTATATGTGTGAAAAAATTGGATATCTGACTTAGATCGGATATCCAATTTATAGCACCAAAATATTACATTTTAAAATGTTTTTCAAATTAGATATTAGACATGAATTGGATATCCAAAACAAATCGGATATGAATCGGATATCTGATTTGTAGTACTTTGGCTTGGGCATTGCTATGGAGCAATGTACTGACACCCAACCCCAAAAAAGTCAACTTAGGATTTTTCACGTTTTTTGGCAAGTTCAAAACGCTACTTTTTTTATGTTGCCACTTTTTGGCCCATCATGATCCTGCACATACCAGGTCTAAATTAGGTAGTTGTTATTGCTAAGGTGGATCACTCCTTTCTTCGAAGGCCATACACTTATGATTGGGCCAAGTGTTCTTTTCTTTAGAAAATTCCTATTGCCTTTTTGATAGGTTAATTATGATTTGATTAGATGGGTTATGAAGCACTTATTTCAAAAAATATCTTTATGAAATAAATATATTGGCATGAAATTAAATATGATTTGTATTCTAATGTAAAAACTACAAAGAATGGAAACAATTCTTTCAACACATAAACTATTATGTAGTAGTCAATTAAAATGAAAAAGCTTACTCTATATTAGTTAGGATACACAACTAAGAAAATTATCTAAAGTGACTTATTTATCCTAGAGGAACTAAGTATATAGTATACAAAGTAAACCAACAAACCCACAACTACCCCTATTTTGAAGGAGTTTAGTTTTCTCCCCTTCCTGATCTCACTAATATTGTCTAATAATTTTAAAGAGATGAAGGGTCATAACACAACTTTATTCAACGCAATAAATAGCTTGGTTAATGAAACTTGACAAAAGCAACAAAATAATTGCTACATTTGGAATTTCATGTTGAATGAAGAGTGGTGACAATAATCTACTTATAGTTTAATAAAACACTATTTTTGTAAGAAGGCTTGACATTAGAAAGATAAGTGATAATTATAGTTTAATAAAACACTATTATAGTTTTACCAACATAAACTATTGTATGATTGCATGGATTCTTCGTTAATATATGGGGAGATAGAGATAGATGGGGAGAGAAAGAGAGAGATAGAGATATATGGGAAGAGAAATAGAGATGGAGATATATGGGAAGAGAAAGGAAGAGAGGTGGAGATAGAGAATCAATGGATAGGGGGGATAGGGAGGGAGAGATGGTGAGAGATAGAGAGGGGGAGATAGAGAGGGGGAGGGAGAGAAAGGGATATAGATAGAAAGAGATGGAGAGAGGAGTGAGAGGGAGATAAAAAGAGAAATAGAGATAGAGATATAGAGTAGGAGAGATGGAGGGAGAAATGGAGTGAATGAGAGAGAAATGGGGGAGAGGGAGAGATAGCTCAATATATAGAGGGGTGAAGAGGGAGTGACATAGATAGTGGGAGATATAGAGATATAGAGAGAGATAGGGAGAGATATATCAATCACCCTTCCTATATCTCTATATTTTCATCCTTATCTCTTTATCTCTCTACCTCTCTCTATCTCTTTCTCTCCCTTTCTATTTGTATTTTTGTCATTATCTCCCTCTCTATCAATATTTTCTACCATATATTTATCTTTGTCTCCTTAAGTGTGCAATGGGTACATTGAAGAGGTCTTAAAGGAGAATTGTCATAACTTTAATCAAATGGCATGCTACCTTGAGCATAACTCCCCAAGGACACATGCCATCCTTGGATTGTTGACATGAAACAACCAATCAAAATTTAGTTTCTCTCTCTCTCATATTAGTCCATGGGTGGGAGTACATTACCACATGCCTATGATATAGCAATTAGAGCTGAAAAAAAAATCATACAAGCTGGAAGAATAGCTCCTAGACCCCCAATGCCAATTTCTCCATAAATTCAGTCTTCAATGCCTCTGCAAATACCACCCTTTGCTCCTTTACCTATTGTTCCAGTGTTACTAGCTGTTGTTAGTCAAGAAACAACTATCCCAAGACCATCCCAGGAGATTTAGAACAACCAACAAAAAAATGAAAATTTACTTTAGACTTTCGGTAATGAGCTGGTAAGCATTAAGAAGCAATAGTTCCAAAATAGACAGCCTTATTAGCCTCAAAATCAGGGGCCAAATCAGCCATATCAAGCAAATAGACAACCATATCAAGGTAATTATCAAGGTGCACGACATAATGTGAACCTAAGGCCTTTCCAGCCATATAATCTAGCTCCAATTAGTGATTTTAAGGATCTTGTTCTTGTTCAAAACAACCTTGCAACAAACTATGAGGTGTTTTCCATGCAATCAGCCCCACAATCAAGCTACATGTTCAAACAGGGTTATTAATCAAGCTTTCATGGTGTAGAATGTCTCAAGTGTATAGAATATATCCAATGTGGAATCACCACAACAACAAAATCATCTCCTAGATGATACAACTCTCTTGAATTGGCAAGGAGAGGAATTTTGTGGTTTGAATGGAGATGATTCTCTAGTTGTAGCTAATACAAGAGCCAAAAAGAGGGATTTTGAGATTGAAAAGTCAACAAACAAAGGTAAAGAAGATGTTGGTCCATCTACATCTCAAGTGCCATGCATATTACAAAGAAATTCTCAAGTTGTTGCAAAAGAATAGATTGGGAGCCACCTTCAATCAACTCATTTGCAAGCTGATCCTGCTATTGTGGGGACTTAGCATAAGGTAAATACTGTTTCACCTTACAATATCATTGAAATTATGAAGAAAATAAATGTATCAATGTCTATGTGGGATTCTTTATCCATCCTAGGCTAAAAAGACTTATTGCAGTCTGCTTTATCTGATGTAAATGTTTCAAATGATACACCAATAGGTTAGGTTAAAGGTTTTTTCACAAATACACCTCAAGGCAACAATAAATAATCAGGTAAAGATGTCAAAACCCCTCCATTTTATGTTTCTTTGATAGTAGGGGATAAGCTAGACCATAATTGCATGGTAGATAGTGGGGCAAGTAGTTCTGTTTTCCCCAAATAGATTGTTGAAAAGTTGGAAGTAAAATATCAACACCTTGAGGAAGGAGTGGTCGAATTGGATGGGTCATATGTTAATATCGTAGGTGTCATTAAGTAATTAAGCCTTACACTTCACGCTTGTCCAAACTTTTCCATTCCCCAAGACATATTTGTCATTGACTTGCCAACTTATTTTGCATTATGCCTATCAAGAGATTTTACTGCCAAGATAGGGGGTTATTTTTCCTCATATTGGTCCCACATGCTATTCAGGACTAGATATGGGACAAAAGTGACTATAAAATCTGAGTCACTTGTTGAAGATCACATAGAGCCTTATGAAACAAGTGTTGTTAATTCAAATTGTGTTGATTTTGATGATGATGAACTTGTTGTTGCTCAAGAATTGCGAGCTGAAAGCCTATCAAATATACTCTTAAATGAGTGGGCAACAAAAAATGTTGAAGATAATCCAAATGATGATATTCAAGAAGTTGGTTTGGGGGTATATGTCTTACATGAACCTAAAATAGTGATGCCAAACCTTTAAAAGAAGGCAACACAATAGATAGGACAACAAGACGAAATGTGGAAGATGTTCTTTGATGGATCTAGAAGCAGAAATGGAGCTAGTGGGGGTGTAATGCTTGTATTCCCACAAGGTGACAAGTATTATTCTAATTTCATATTTTCTTTTTCTTGTTCTAACAATATTGTTGAATATGAAGGTTTGTTTCAGGGCTTGGAATGGGAAAGGAAAAGGAAGAGAGGATGCCTTCAAGTATTTGAAGATAGTGAATTGATAGTCAATCAGATAAGAGGCTTGAATGTGACAAAAAATGATGTGCTTGAGTCTTATAAACATAGGTGTGGGATATGATAGAAGAATTCGATACTTTTAATCTGATTTCTATTCCTAGGAAATAGAACAAGTATGTAGATAGAATAGCTACAATAGGTGCATAGTTTGATTTACCTAATGACATTAAAAAAGAAAAAGTACAACATTATGCTAAGGTTATTGTAAGGCCTTCCATTCCTAATAATAATGTTGATCGACAAGTATTTGAGAGTGATGAATAGGTGTTGAATTTTCTACTTGAGGAAGAGGAGTTTTCAGTGGCAAATTAGGAGAAGCTTAAGCAACAATATGAAGATCAGGTCATTTAGCCGAGAACTAACAAGCCACCGATAATCAACTCAAAAATAACAAAACTAGCATGTAGGTCAAAGAGGAACATTATGGAGAGCTTGATATTTTCAAAGGTAAGCTCCTTAAAATTGCAAAAATCTACTCACAAGCAAATAGGGAAGCTTTTATTGCTCTTTGTCAAGAATTTCAAGATGTATTTGCATGGGAATATTCAGATTTAAAAGGGTTTGATCCCAAAATTTCCCACCATACCATAGAGTAGAGCCAAATTTAAAGCTTGTTAGGTAGAAACAGAGGGCCTTAAATCCAAAACTTGAGCCCCTTATGATTAAAGAACTGACCAAGCTGATTGAGGGAGGTAAATTATTTTCCCAATTAATCATACTTCATGGGTTTCTAACCTTGTACTGGTTAGAAATAAAAATGGAGAAATTAGGCTCTATGTAGACTTTAGAGACCTTAATAGAGCCTCATTGCAGGACCATTATCTAACACCCTCTATGGAGCATATTATTCAATTAGTTGTTGGTTCAAAGAGATTTTCCTTACTTGATGGCTATTCTGGTTATAGCCAGGTATTATTCAAAGAAGAGGACCAATACAAGACTGCTTTCACTAAAAAATGGGGTACTATGGCCTACAAAAGAATGAAATTTGGTTTATCTAATGCTGGTGCCACCTTTCAAAGGGCCATGGACATGGAATTTTAAGGATTGATTCATAAATTACTGCTTATATATCTTGATGACATAACATTTTTTTCTAAAAATGTAGATGAGCATTTCTCCCATTTGAGACAAGTGTTTGAGAGGTGTAGAGAGTTTGGTATATCCCTTAATCCCAAAAAGTGCATTTTTGTTGTTCACAAAGGCAAGCTTTTAAGACACATAGTGTCAAACAGGGGATCACCATTGATCCTGAAAGAGTGAAAGCCATTTTAGAGCTACCTTTACCCAATCATAAAAAGGGAGTGCAAAGCTTTCTTGGTAGAATTAATTTCTTAAGAAGGTTTATTCCAGATATTGTAAATCTTTTGAAACCACTAACTACCGTGTTGAAGAAAAATGTAAATTTTAGCTGGACCAGAGAGGCCAAACATAGTTTTGAAGCTATTAAAGAGGCCTTATCAACAACTCCTACTTTGGTAAATCCAAATCTTTCAAAAGACTTCATTTTGTATGTTTTTGTAGCATAGATTCAATTTATGCAATGCTGGTTCAATAGAATAATGATTGTCTAGAACAACCCATAGCCTTTTTTAGTCAAGGTTTAGAAGGATATGAACAAAGGTATACCTTTGTGGAGAAGCATGTACTTACTATTATCAAAAGTTTGAAAATGTTTAAACCTTTGATTTCTAACAATAAGATGCATCTAATGGTTGCTCACCCTAGTGTGAAGGAGTTTTTGTTAAGCAGGGACTTGAATGAGAAGAGGGTTGGCTAGATTACAAAGGTTATGGAGTATGATATAGATATAAAGGTGACCAAGCTTGTGAGGGGTAAAGGGTTGTGTGAACAACTAGCTACTATGTCTAAAAATGAGGAAAAGATAGAAATAAAGACTATTTTTTTCACTAATGATGAGTCTCGAGATGTTGCACCTGCATTGGGTGCAAGTTGGGTACATGATATGACTCATTTCTTTCAAACCGGTGAGTGTCCACTAGGTTTAGATAAGGATAAGAGGAGATATTTCAGATTGTAGTCTATTCATTATGTGCTAGTTGATAATGTTCTTTTCAGTAAAGACCTTAATGGTGTGTTGTTAAGATGTATTGATCAGGATCAGGTAGATAAAGTACTTCATGAGTTCCCTGATGAAAATGTTGGGGGTCATTTCTCCCCAAGAACTATTGCATGGAAGATAATGAGAGCTGGCTACTATTGTCCAAGCTTGTTCAAGGATGCCCATGCATGGGAAAGGAAATGTGTAAAATGTGTCATTTTTGTAGAAAAAGAGAGGCTGCCAACTTTACCTTTGCAACCAATTCAAGTGGAACAACCCTTTATGAGATGGGGCATTCATTTCATAGGTTCCATTAACCCACCTTCTAATGCAAGTCATAAGTGGGTGCTTATTGTAACTGATTACTTTACAAGATGAACTGAAGTAGTGGCTTTGAAAGAAGCTAATGAAAATGTTGTTTTAAACTTTTATGATGATATAGTAACCAGGTTTGAAGTACCTGAATTGATTATTTCAGATAGTTCTTTATCAATTTTTGGATTGAGAATAAATGACTGGGCTATCGGGAATGTCATTTATTTGAATACATCATCAAACTATTACCCTCAAGGTAATGGTTTGGTAGAATCAACAAACAAGAATCTCATAAGGATTATTAAAAGAACCATGGAGGATAATCAAAGAACTTAGCACACCAAGTTGAAATTTTCCTTGTGGGTAGATAGAATAACTCCCAAATGGTCCATTGGGAATTCTCCATATGTACTAGTTTATGTTAAGGAGGGAAGATTTCCTTTATCTATCTATAGAGTTGTCAACTCTTGATATTATGCATTAGCTAGAAATTTTTGAGGAACAGGACCCAATAGCAGTTAGGTTTCCTTAGCTCATGGAGCTAGAAGAGATGAGATAAAGCAATGAAATCCTTAAAGTATCATCAACTCCAAAAAAATAGAGTCTTTGATAAGAAAGAAACTCCCAAATTATTTAGAGAGGGTGATGTTGTACTCAAATGGGATGAATTGAAAAGAAGGCCAGGAAAGCACACTAAATTTGACAATTTTTGGAGTGGCCCATGATGGAATCTTAATTCTCATGTCCCATCTTAAACCCTTGTTGCATCTAGGAAGGTTTTAGGATTTGCTTCCTTGAAATCACTTGAGCATTCTATTTTGTTGTTGACTCCCTGTTGCTCGTTGCCAGTCACTATTTTAAATTTTTTTATCAGGCAACCGGTTCCCATCATGGGTCCATAAAACTCTGTTATAATGATTTTGGGGTTCTTAAGTCTTTTTCTATCTATCGTATCATCCTAGGAAGTCCCCTCCATTAAAACAACTTATGAGCACTATATACGTCTAAAAATGGTCATGATTAAGCTTGTTAATTAATTAAATATGATTTATTTAATTAATTCTCCTAAGGTCATCTACATATAAATAAATTTAATTATTTATTTATATTGTTCATTTTCTATTTCTTCTACCTTAATTAAATAAATAATTTTATTTAATTATCAACATTTCCCACATTCCTCTTAATTAAATTAAATAAAGACGATTATTTATTTTAATTATCATATTATTCTAAAGTTTGAATATTTTGAATATTTAAATAATAGAATATTCTCTTCATCCTCAAATTAAATATTAAATATTTAATTTAATATTTTTCCTCACCCTAATTTCATTTATAAAAACATAATTAAATATGATTTATTTAATTATGCGAGTTTCCATTTTCATCTTCACTTACAAATTAAATAAATTTATTTTATTTAATTTGAACTCGTTCTCAACTCACTCTTCAAAATGGAAATTTCCCTTCGAATCTCAATGACGAAAAATTGAAGAAAAGGGAAACCTTCTATCCTCTTCTCCACTTTCGAAAATCTTCTGCCGTCCATTCGAACAAGCTTAATCCGGGCCATTGATCGAATCAGCCAATCAAATCCTCTCGAAAACTCTATAAATGCCGGTGCAAATCCAAGCTTTGGTTACCTACGCATACATACAAAAACGCTCAAACATTCATGCAATCAGCTTATGCAATCACAGCCTTTTAGCATCACAACCATACTTTCATCTTAAGCATAGTTTTGCATTTAGCATAAGTGTGCATTTTATTTTAAAATCTCATTCTTCAGCTGTTCATTTTGTTGAAGCTTGATCTGCTGATTTGAGAGCCATTGGAAACAACAAAACGTTGGAGTTAGAGGAAGATAAGATGATTTTGGGGAAGCTGCAGTCACAGTTTTGCTTATTTTGTTTCTTTTTCAGCTTTTCTGATTTAATGTCTTATTAATATGTGTTTGAATTTCATTTACATTGATACATTTTTCACTCACACAAGCACATTCCTAAAAGTTTTCACTTAAGTTCAATTGGCCTTATGTCCTTATCACTCATCGCTAATCACTTTTGAAATATGTGTTTTAAATCAAAGATGAGCGATGAGGTGATATCTCTTTGATATCACTCATCATGAATTGTTCCTTGAATTTTATATTACAAATAGCAATGAGCGAGGTTCTTAAGGGATTACTTATCACTAATGATTTTTGAATTCTTAAAGTTGTAATAGTGATAAGCGATGACCTCTGAATTTATGATCATAGTTTCATCGGTCATTGCTAATATGTTACGAAGAGATTATTTTAAATTAGTGATGAGTGAGAAGATGAGTTTCCAATTGCATCACATCTCGCAGATATGTTTTGAGTGCTAGGATCTTGATTAGCGATGAGTGATATAGTCCCTTTTAAGGAGTTTTCTCTCGCTAACTTGATTACATCCTATTTGCGATATCTTTTGTGCTATTGATTGTTATGTAGGTGTACATGTCAAACTTGGTGCTTACATCTCTTGTTGATGATGGAAGTCAAGGTACAAAGTTGATTTAGCGAGGAGCGATGGAGATGGATGAGATCAGGAAACCAACCGTAGATCTAAGGGTTGAAATTTTATTACATGAAGCACTTACATCACTGATAAAGTTGGACAAGAATGAAGTAAATTAGTGATTGGCGACAACCACTACATGAAGAGGCAATGTGGAGAAATCCTAAGGATTTTGTATAAAGAAAAAAGGAAGGTGGCGAGGTGGATCAATAACCATTGATATAGTTTTAAAGCTGAAGGATCAATGATCAAGGTTTAAAACTGAATGGCTATTTGTCAGTTCACTCACGTGAGCTTACTATCAAATATTAATGGTGACATGCTCCCCTCTCATACATAACAAAAAGTAGATATCTAGTTTATCATGCATCCTAATTCATTGGATGGCAGAAATAATACCAAATGCTAAAGAATTTGCAAGGAAATATCTAGAAATTATCAACAACCAGAGTGACACTACTTTCATCCAAGTAAGCAAAACTGATACTTCCTTTTAATTGAGGCAGTAAGGTGAATTCCCTGGAAAGCTAATAGGAATATTGGTGGAATGTGCAATTTAGTCTTTTTTGGTGATTTCAATTTGATAATTGAGCACTGTCTAAATTGTAAAGAAAGGTGTCTTGTTCAATAGTAGTGTTTTATCCTATCATAATTGTGAAGGGTTTTATTTGGCTATAAGAAATTGTAAACCCTAGTTTCCATTTTCATTACAAGCATGAGTGACTCAAAGGATAGTGAATCCAGTGTTAGAACAGAAAGGAAACCAAAGCTAAAGAGGGTTAAAAGACTTAAAACTCAACATGTTTCAGCTGAAATTAAGTCTAAATCAACAACTGTCTAACCCTTTGCCTAGTACCCCTACAACTTCCACTAGATCCAGAAGCACAAAGAAAGAAACAAAATTTTTTTTGAAAGAAACTTTTGGATGTATCAAAGAGGGAGGGTCATGAGTTGGTAAAAGGCCCACAAGAAAAGTTGCTATTACCACTAGGTTGATTGATAATGTTGGAAAATTGGTGAGAAACGCTAGCACCAGAGTGGATGGAAACTATTTTGGTATGCTTTCAATAGGTGAAATTCTAGAAAACTTGCATGCTATTTGTGGGGGTTGAACTTGGGAATTTTAGTGGTTCCAAATATTCTTGTGGAAGTTGATTTAATGATGGAGCTAGCAAGGCACTATGACCCTACTGACAAGAAAATCAAGACTGAGAATGGTGATATAATTTTGGAGGTGACAAAGGATAAAATGTTAAATGTATTTGGGTTAAATCCCAATTATATTGCAAAGTTCAGGCGTGATGACTTGTATGCTGAATATGAAAGGAGAAAATTTGCATTTAGAGAATCAATACTTGTGTGACATAGAAGGAGCAGGAAAAATTTTACTGTTCAAGATGTTGAGCCTCTTAAGTGTGAAGAATTTGAAGATTATTTCAAAAAAACTTACTATTGTTTAAACCAAGTGCTAGCTTGGGATTTTGAGGTTAGAATAGCCCTTGATTTTTTGGTGATGGTGGTAGATATACAAGAATATAATCGAAACAATAGTTTTGATTATGCTAATTTTGTTGTTTAACGAATGCATCAGGATTTTATCAATTTAAAAAAGGAAGTGTTCCCTCTGTCTTTCCCCCATTATTCCTTATTGATGGATATGCTCTTATGGGAAGGAGATTATGAGTGGAAAAGGAAATTAAATCTAAAGATTAAGGGTAGTGAAAATAAGGTTATCCTTGTGCAAATGTGGACATACATTTGGGATCAGGATTTCTCCAATTCTAATTACATCTTGTTTGCCAATGTTATAAGACATGGTATCTCAGAGTCATTGGGTGTGGCACCTAGATTCAAACTTTCTACAAAGATCAAAAGTATTATGCACCCAAAGGATGTACCATGCTCTACAACAACATATAATTGGGCTGACTGGTTTCTACATTTTGAATATACTTTGATCAGGGTTTATGGAGCTAAGGTGGCACCCCATTGTTTACCCCTATATGTCTTAGATAGATTGGATTTCATGGATCTCATGTGGAAAATTGATGTTATGGATTATGAAATGTTTAGAAAGGACAAAAAGGGCTCTGTAGTAAATCCCCAATGTACTTTTTCTTATTTTAAGATCACTGCCCTTGAAGGGTATAAAAAATTGGGGATTATGGTGAATAATCTCAAAATTCCTATCAATGAGGTTAGATTTTTTGATCCAGGAAGATTTGAGGTAGGAAAAAGAAGACAAAAGCACTTAGGAACCATACATCATGAATTCTTCTATAGAGATGATGTACTAAGGAATATGACAAGTGATGAGGCTGCCATAGCTAGGAAAATGGATTGGACAACTATGAAAAATCTTGAGGAAAAGATTATGAAAAGGAATGACTTCTACATCAATCCATACAATGAAATTGCAAACCCCTTGGAGAGGGCCTTTACCATGATATATGACTACTAGTTTGGTGAGTTTAAGGTAAAGGTAAAGGAGGCTATAGACAAAGCCCAGGTCCTCTTAGAGCAACAATGATAGCAACAAGCAATAATACATAGCCTGAATATAGTACATATTAGGATTTTGATATAACATGGTAAAATATTATTCTCTCCTTAAAACTCAAGTGATTAGCATGTGATGCTAATGTGTAGTAACACATTTTGACCTTTTTTCTACTTTCTTTGCCTTGCTTCATAAGTTTTGTTGTTTTGATTTTCTTACAGTTGGAATTTTGAGCACACGGAGAATATATTGTAACTGTTGTAACAAACTAATGATGTATGTTAAGGTGGGACCTATTTTCCACGAAGAGTTGAGGATAATTCCGCATCATGTTTATTTGCTCCACCCGAAGACTCAAGCATAACTGAAAAGGGAATATTGTTGTAAGCGGTCCTATGGGATCATGACATGTGAGCTATCTAGTCTGAAGCTTGTTTTTCTCCTTCATCTCTATAAGAAGGAATTTAGGACTAGAAGCATGAGAGTTAGAAATTTTTTGAGTTCATACTATTAGTTTTGTCAAGACAATACAAAGCAAGTTTTAGAGTCTTTGTTTTAAGTCTCTTTTGGAGTTCATACTTATGCATGTAAGACTGATAATGATATAGCATTTATAATACAAAGTAATATTGGTTTCATGGTTATTCTCTCTCCTTGTATGTGTTTTATGAGTTATAATTGAAAGGAATCAAGGATTTCTTTCATTTGTCTCTATCATTATCTAATGGATGTTCAATTTCATGTTTGCTTATTGATTCAATGAATTGAAGTAAATTCTTATATGAGACTAATAACTTATAAGTACTATGTGCTAGGATATTTGTAAGAAGTGATAATCTTGAACACCATAGAGGAATGTTGTGATGCAATATTTCTTGGGGTTATATGTGCTATTATCTGAATTGTTATCAAGTTATGTCAAAAGGTGTTTCCTACGTGCTTGGGATAAAGACATTGGTTCATGCAGGGTAGTAGTGTTACACGTACAATGTTGATTCATTAACTACTCAATCTTTTAACCATAAAATCTCAGGGGAATACTGTTGTTATTTGTTTTTGTGTCCACTCTCTCATATCTGATATATATAACATTGACAAAATAAGCTACCAACTTATTTAATGTTACTATTAAGTGGTATCATGAGAGATATCTATTATTGATAATGTATTTGATTGTAATTTTGAAAGGTCTTTAGGTATACATTATGGGATAACCCTCTCGGGTTTCATAGAGCCCAAAGAGTAGGAATAGAAGCTTAGCAACCTCTATTCATTCGTTGGCCAATCCCTTTAGAATTACTAATCATTGGAAATGGGAAAATCCATAGGAATTTATGGAGATCAGTTTGTTTCTTAAAAATAACCAATAGATTGACGACTTTGTTGGGGAGTCAAAAGTTTCTAAGTTCATATTAGGTATAGTCAGAGTCAGTTGTTCGTTGTGAATATTTTGTACTATTTAAAGAATAAGTTAGTTCTAAGTTTTTTGCATTAGTCCCATCATACTAGGTCTTATGCGTCAGGTGTTATTTCATTCTGCCACTTTCTATAAGGTAATGTTTAAATCCTTTTTGGAATAACAAGTACAAAATCAAAGTGCAATCACTTTTTGTTTCCCAGTGTTTTGGGTGGCGACTCTAAGTTCTCTAGTACTAGTGTGAAGATTAGCTCTTAAAAGGAAAACAACAAGAAAGATTTTGCAGTACTTGACATTATGAGGAAGATTAGAAGTTATGCAAAGAAGCATCCTGAGCAGAAGGAATAATCTAAACCTATAAAGGAAAATAAACCTGAATGGGTCAGAAAACATTCTGAATCAAGTAAGCCTATTGATTCCCATCCTGATGTATCTCCTACTTTTCATGTTGGTATAAGTAGTGCTAGTGTCCATGAGGAAGGACATAATGTTCAAGAGTCTAACATAGACCAGGGAAGTTTTCCAATAGAAGAAGTTTTTGATAGTGAGTTAAATATCTCAAGAGAGGAGGATAGGTGGGAGTTTTGGGAAAAGAATAAGAAGTTCTCTAAGTCTTCAACCCTAGAATTGGTTCCATTTTCAATAGAAAAATTTTAAGCCATGAGGTAAATCCCTTGATGAGCCAGTCCACTTTTCTCTTAAGGAAGACCCTGTCGACCAACTTTACTTTACTCCTGCCCCGAGTGAACATGGGGATATTCTAGAAAATGAGGAAGATATAGATAATGACATGAAATCCATTGAAGAAGAGGAGTTAAGATTCCAAGAACAAGAAGAAAAAAGAAAGAAAGAGTTGAAAGAAAAGGAAGATAGGATTAGAGCTAAGAAACTTGAGAGAGATGCTAGAAGGAAAAATTTGGAGAAAATGAGAGAAGAGGTTGCAAGGTGTAGAACCTTTGAGGAAAATATTTCTAAAATGACTGATGATATTCCTGGAGCAACAGTCTCAATGGGAACTTCAACTACTAATACTTATACAATGTCTGTCTCAACCACTAGAGCCTTAGATTATCCTATTATTACTAAGAAAACATCATTTGTAGATCATGGAAAGAGATCTATTGACCAACCCAAGAAAACTACATTCAAAACCAATGATAAAACCAATACTTCATCTATTGAAATCCCCACAAATATGATCATAGGGATAGACATACTAGGAGGCCACTACAAGTAGATAGATACCAGCAGTTGTGTTTCACTGGAATACCTGGCTAACCTAAACCATTTCCTAAAGATTTCAGGCTTGCTCTAGTCAAATTCTTTGGAAATAATGCTCTAAGTGGTGAATACCACCTAAAAGAATTCGCTAATGTTATGGATGATTTTGAGGTGGAAGAAAAAGATGTCATGACGAAGTTATTCATGTAGTCTCTTATTGAGGATGCAAGAGAGTGGTACATGAGTTTACCTGCTAAGAGCATTGGCTCTTGGGAGGAGTTCAAAAGGGTTTTTAGAGAACAATATGGTGACAAGACTAATTCAATTTTTCTATTGAATCAATTAAATAATATTGTAAAAGGATCTAATGAATCTGTTGTTGAGTTTAATACAAGGTTCCAAAAAGCTAGAAAAAGGTTGCCTCCTCATCTACACTTAAATTATCATGTATGTTTGGTAAATTACTGCAATGCTTTTGATGCAAAAATGAGTTACCATTTGCTAGATAAGCATCCTCAATCTTTAAGAGAAGTGTTTAAGATAACATAACATATTGAAAATATCAAAAAAACAACTGGTAAAGTTGGAAGAAGAGATGATTTGAAACTTTTCAAAAGTTCAAAACGAGAAGAAAAGAGTTCAAGCACTAAAGGGGGAACAATTAAGGACAAGCTTGATAGCTTCATGAAAAATATCAATGATAAAATTGAAAGGCAAGAGAAAGCCCAACCAAAAAATTACCAAAGGAATGAAAGACCCCCTAGGTTGCAAGACCACCTATACAATACCAATTGGTATAAAGGGAAGCCTGTCTCAAATAATCAAAGAAATACCCAAAAAAAAGTTCCTCCAACCTATCTGCAAAATAATTCAGGAAATTTTGTTGAGCATACTCCTTGGTGTATGACTTGCCAAATTCCACATTCATCGTAGCAGTGTGCAGTAGCATGGATGGTGGAAGTAGAAGATAACATACTGGAGGAGTTTGATCAATAGGATCAAGAGGAGGAGGATGTACTTATGATTATGGGTGATTCTAATATTGCCTACAATGAATGCTCTTTTGATGGAGATTCTTATGAAGTAGATGTTGACAATCATAGGAAAATTTCTAATGCATGTCATCAACAAGTTCTTTATGTTGAGGATGACACTAGTGATGTTGAGGATTACAATTTGGAGGCGATTGAAGATGGTGTCTCATTAAGAAGACCTTCTGAGGAAGAAATTGCAAAATACATTGTGGTCTTAGTTTCTCAAGCTAGGAGTTCCTATCACTTAAGGAATATAACTGTTGGAGGTGAACAAAGTAATCCTGTTGGTCTGTTCATCAAGGAACAAAATACTAAGAGAAAATAACATGAACCTGATGAAGGAATAGAAGCTGTCAAAGATAAAGAAGGCAAGGGAGATAAAATTTGGGCCAAGAGAACATGCAAGTCAAAAGCTACTCCTAGACACAAATTTTCTGCTGAAAAATCAAAGACACAAAAGCAAGTTCCTAAAGCCATAAGGAAGGATGCTAAACACAAGGTTGAAGCTCCACCAGAAATCAATAGAGATATAATAGCAATGAACACGATATGCCTTCAACTGAATTTCCCAAGTATACTCCTATTGACATGTTTCAGTTACTTAGCCAAGTTAAATTGTCTGTACCTTTTCTTGAAATGATGAGGACAGAGGAACATACAAAAGAGGCAGTGGCCCTTATCATCGGTGTTACTATAGCTAGTAATGATTTAGTGGAACCCACTCCTTTTAAACTAAGTGAAAAGAACAAGAAAGGTAAGGAAGTTGAAGGAGTAATTACTGAGATTCCCCACATTTTTCTTGGAAGTTTTGTGAACACTTGTCTAGATAAGATAGATCCATTTTTTATTACCTTGATAGTTGGGGGAAATTTCATAAAGAATTGTATTATTGACTCTGGCACATCAAACAATATCATTCCAGTTAAAATCATGGATGCATTAGGGTTAAAGGTTGATAGCACTCATGGTAAGTGTTATGCCATGGATACTAGAGAGGCTCCTATGGTAGGTGTAATAAATGAGCTTCCATATAGATTAGCAGCTTTCCCTAATAAAGAGTTTAAAATAAGTGTGGTAGTGGTTGATATCCCACCTAATTATGGAATGTTATTATCACAAAAATGGAGTGCATCTATGGGAGGTAGTATGCAGTGTGACATGTCTTATGCCACATTTCCCATCGATGGTAGGAATTTCCAAGTAATGAGAGAATCTAGGGTTCCACATATGTTGGAACATGTTATTGAATATGACACAATTCTTTTCATAGATACCAACATTGGTGGGTTCAAGGTAGAAGAAGCACCAAGAGAGATTGAAATATGTCCTACACCTATAGAAAATGAAGTTTTAAGAATTTTTGATAAAGGACTATGGAAAATGTACTTTGATGGTGCAAGCTCTAAAGAAGGATCTAGTGTAGGGATTTTATTAGTATCACCTATTGGAAATACTTATAAGTTCTCTTTTATATTATCTTTTGTCTATACAAATAATGTAGTAGAATATGAAGCCTTGTTATTGGGATTGAGACTTGCTGAAAAACATGGAATTAGAAAGCTAATGGTAATTGGTGACTCCAAGCTTTTAATATCCTAAGTAAGAGCTAAGAATGCTTGCAAAAATAATAGATTGAGGCAATACTAGAATGTTGACTGGGATTCCATTGAACAATTTGATGCTTTTGGAATTGACTAGATGGAGAGAGGACATAATAGAGTGGTTGATCTATTGGCTAATATTGCATTGAGACCTGATGATATAACTTTCATAGGAATTTCAAAGGTTGAGATACAAACAAGGCCCTCTATCCCTAACAATGTATACAATTGGAAGATTTTTAATGATGATGAAGATATCCTTAGATTCCTAAAATGTGTTGATAAATATGAACACTAGGAGATTGATTTTAATGGATTTGTAGAGAATACTGATGGAAAAGGCACAGTGTTTGGAAAAGAGGTCATCCAATTAAAAAAAAAAATTCCCTAAAGGCCTTGTGGCTCTTGAAAGGGTCTTTGATAGTCAAGATACCAGTAAGGCCAAAACAACTACTGCTCACCCAAAGGACCTAGAAGAAGTGAATTTGGGAACTAAAAATGCCCCAAAGAAGGTCTATATAGGAAAGAGGATGAAGCCAAAGGTAAAGGAAATGCTAGTTTCCTTGCTTAGAAAATATAGGAATGTCTTTGCTTGGTCATACGATGACTTGAAAGTTTACAAGGATGAACTGTTTCAACATGAAATTCCTTTAAAAAAGGATGCAAAACCCTTCAGGAAAAAAGCAAAGAACAATTAATCCTACTTTATCTCCACAAGAGGATTTGATAAAGTTGAGGGAGGTTGGTATTATAAAACCCATTAGACATTCTTCATGGGTATCTAATTTGGTACCAATGAGGAAAAAGAATGGTGACATAAGAGTGTGTCAATTTCAGGAACTTGAATGTATCCTCATTAAAGGACAGCTATACCTTACCAAACATGGAGGCCATGTTACAAAAGATAACTGGATATGAGCTATTGTCAATGATGGACAGTTTCTCAAGATATAATCAAGTAAAAGTGAAGGAGTTTGAGTAGTACAAGATTGCATTTACTACTCCTTGGGGTACCTATGTATATGTAAGGATTCCTTTTGGCTTAACAAATGCTGGTGCCACTTTTCAAAGAGCTATGGATGTAGCTTTCTCAGATTTTATTGATTTATTTATGGTTGTAGATAAAGATGACCTAACCACTTATACTAAGAAAGAAGATGATCATTACATGCATTTAGAGAAAGTTTTTATTGGGTCACTAGAATATGGAATATCTTTGAATCTAAAGAAATGTGCCTTTGGGGTCACCGAGGGAAAACTACTAGGGCATATTGTGTCCAAGGAAGGAGTAAGGATAGACTCTAAAAGAGTAAGAGTTATTGAAAATATTCCCTAGCCGAAAAATGTCAAGGGTATCCAGTCATTTTTTGGGTAAATAAATTTTTTGAGAAGATTTGTAACCAATTTTGAAAAACTTACAAGACCTATTTCCAAAATGCTGAAGAAGGGTGAAAAGGTACTTTGGAGTGAAGAGCCTAGTCAAGCTTTCAAGCAGATAAAACAAGCTATTAAAGAGGCTCCAATTTTGAAGTCTCTTGACTTCACTAAACCAATGCACATTTTCTCTTTTGCTTCTTTTCATACTATTGATGTTGTTTTACTATAGAAAAATGAGCAAGGTTTTGAACAATCAATTTCATTCTTTAGAAAGTATTTACAAGCTACATAATTGAAATATGACACTACTAAGAAACAAGCGTATGCTTTGGTAAAGGTTGTAAAGAATTTCAAAACTTACTTACAAGGGGCTACAATTATATCTTTTATACCAAGTGCAGCTATGAAGGACATTTTTACTCAGCAAGAGACAACAGGTAGAAGGTGTAGATGGATCAACAAGATCCAAGAATTTAACATTGAAGTTTAAATTACCAAATTATTAATAGGACAAGGCCTAGCCAAGTTAATGGAAAAGGAGAATTTGGAAGCAAATCAAGTTAATTAGGCTGAAATAATTGATGTTGTACCTCTCTGTGATATGCAAACATGTGGATGGTATAGAGGAATTTCTAGTATTTACAAACTTTGCAATGTCCTACTAATATGGTTGACAATGAAAAAAGAACATTGAAATTGCATGCTATCAAATATGTGATTATTATTGACAATGAGTTATGGTGGAGAAGCTTGGATGGAGTACTTCTGCAGTGTGTAGATGGAAAACAAGCATTGGAACTTCTACAGGAAATGCATAATGGAGTATGTGGTGGTCATTACAAGACAAAGAATACAACACATAAGATTTTAAGAGTTGGATTCTGGTGGCCCATTATTTTTAAAGATGCTCACAAGTTTGTTAAAACTTGTGATGCCTGTCAATGATTCTTAGGAAAATTGAAATTTTCAAGAAATTTACCACTCAAACATATGATGGTTGAAGCCCTTTTCCAACAATGGGGAATTGATTTCATTGGGGAAATAATAGAAAAATCTAGTTGAGGTCACTCATGGATTCTTGTTACCACTGATTATTTTACAAAATGGGTGGAAGAAATACCTACAAAGAAGGCAACAAGCATGGTGGTAGTTGATTTTCTATTGAATAACATTCTTATCAGATTTGGAGTCCCTCAGAGAATTATCTCAGACAATGCTATGTGTTTTAGGTCAGATGAGTTCAAAGACTTTTGTGAAAGACATGGAATTCAGGTTTATTATTCTTCACCTTACCATCCTCAAGGAAATGATCAAGCTGAGTCTAGTAATAAGAACTTGATGAAGATAATCAAGAGAATTATGGAGAAGAAAAAAAATCCTGGGATTCAAAATGAAAACTGGCACTCTGGGAAGATAGAGTGATTGTGAAAAAGGCTACTCGTTATTTTCCATTTGGCTTAGTATATGGTCTAGAGGAAAGATTGCCACATAATAACCTACTCAAAATGTACAAGTTTGTGCAGGAATATGATGAAGAAATCTATGATGATATGCAACATAGGATAAATAATTTGGTGCAGTTGGATGAGTCTAGGAGGGAAGCTCAAGCTAAAAACTTAAAGATCCAATTGTAGATTAAGAACTTATATGATAGAAAAGCTTCTCCCAGGAAGTTTGAAGTTAATAGCATGGTGTTAGCCTAGAATACAAGAGCTCAGGATAAGGGAAAACATGGAAAATTTGAAGCATTATGGATTGGCCATTATTTGATAGTCAGCACTCACGAAGAAGATTCATATTTTCTTCAGAGCCTGATAGGTGAAATTTTTGAACTACCAGTGCATGGGAAGTTCTTAAAGCCATACTTCTCCTGAGTATGTTATCTTCCATGTACGTTCTATTTTGTATATTATGTATATAGGTGTGTTTTCTTTTTGTTTTGCTTTGGGTCTTGCCACCTTGTCTGGGTAGTTCCCCGATTTTGGTTCTTTGGTTTTAATCCACATTTTGGTTTTCTTCAACCTAAGATTCTTGAGATCTTATCATGCCTGCAAGATGCATAAATCCCCAATCGGAGCCACTGATGGAACCTTAATTCTCATTTCCCTTCTTAAACTCTTATTGCATTTAAGAAATTTTTAGGATTTGTTTCCTTGAAATCACTAGAGCGTTCTATTTTTCTATTGACTCCTTATTGCCCACTGCAAGTCACTGTTTAAAAAATTTTTATCAGGCAACTAGTTCCCTCATCATGGGTCCACAAAACTTTGGTATAATTATTTTGGGGTTCTTAAGTATTTTTCTATCTATCGTATCATCCTAGGAAGTCCCCTCCATTAAAACAACTTATGAGCACATGCCTAAAATTTTTCACTTAAGTTCAATCAACCTTATGTCCTTATTGCTCATCAATGATCACTTTTGAAATATATGTTTTAAATCAACAATGAGTGATGAGGTGATATCTCTTTGATATCGCTCATCATGAATTTTTCCTTGAACTCCTGATTGCAAATAGCGATGAGCAAGGTTCTTAAGGAATCATTTATCACTGATGATTTTTGATTTCTTAAAGTTGTAATAGCGATAAGCGATGACCTCTAAATTTATGATCATAGTTTCATTGCTCATCGCCAATATGTTACGAAGAGATTGTTTTAAATTAGCGATGAGTGAGAAGATGAGTTTCCAATTGCATCACATCTTGAGGATTTGTTTTGAGCGCTAGGATCTTGATTAGTGATGAGCAATATGGTCCCTTTTAAGGATTTTTCTCTCGCTAACTTGATTACATCCTATTTTCAATATCTTTTATGCCATTGATTATAATGCAGGTGTACGTGTCAAACTATGGTTCTTACATCTCTTGTCACTGATGGAAGTCAAGGTGCAAAGTTGATTTAGCGAGGAGCGATGGAGATGGATGAGATCAAGAAACCAGTTGTAGATCTAAGGGCTTAGATTTTATCGCATGAAGCACTTGCATCACTGATAAATCTGGACAAGAACAAAGTAAATCAATGATTTGTGACAACCACTACATGAAGGGTCAATGTGGAAAAACCTTAAGGATTTCGTATAAAGAAAAAAGGAAGGTCGTAAGGTGGATCGATAACCATTGATATATTTTTAATGTTGAAGGATCAACAATCAAGGATTAAAACTGAGCGGCTAATTGTCAGTTCGCTCATACGATCTTTCTATCAAATATTAATGGTGACATACTCCCCTCTCGGTCGTAACAGAAAGTAGATATCTAGTTTATTGTGCATTATAATTCACTATGTAGAGGAAAGAATACCAGAGGCTCAAGAATTTGAAAGGAAAGCTCTAGAAATTATCAGCAACCAGAGTGACACTGCTTTCATCCAGGTAAGAAAAACTGATACTTCCTTTTAATTGAGGTAGTAAGGTGAATGCCTTGGAAAGATAATAGGAATATTGGTGGAATGTGCAATTTAGTCTTTTTTGGTGATTTCAATTTGATAATTGAGCACTATCTAAATTGTAAAGAAAGGTGTCATGTTCAATAGTAGTGTTTTATTCTATCATAATTGTGAAGGGTTTTATTTGGCCATAAGAAATTGTAAACCCTAGTTTCCATTTTCATTACAAGCATGAGTGACTCAGAGCCTAGTGAATCCATTGTTAGATTGGAAAGGAAACCAAAGAAAAAGAGGGTTAAAAGACTTAAAACTTAGCATGCTTCAGTTGAAATTAAGCCTAAACTAGTGATTGTGTCTAACCCTTTGCCTAGTACCCTGGTGGCTTCCACTAGATCCAGAAGCTCAAAGAAAGAAACAAAAAAATTATGTAAGAAAATTTTGGAGGTATCAAAGAGGGAGGGTCACGAATTGGTAAAAGGGCCACAAGACAAGTTGTTGTTACCACTACGTTGATTGATAATGCTAGCGAAATTGGTGAGAAACCCCAGCCCCAAAGTGGATGGCAATTATTTCGGTATGCTTTCAATAGGAAAATTTTTAGTATTCCTGCATTCCATTTGTGGGGGTTGAACCTAGGAAAGTTAGTGGTTCCAAATGTGTCTGTGGAAGTTGATTTAATGATGGAGCTAGCAAGGCATTGTGACCCTATTGATAGGAAAATCAAGAGTGAGAATGGTGATATAATTCTAGAGGTGACAAAGGATAAAATGTTGGATGTATTTGGGTTAAATCCCAATCATACTACAAATTTTAGGCATGTTGACTTGTATGTTGAATATGAAAGGAGAAAATTTGCATTCAGAGAATCAATACTTGTGCGACATACAAGGAGCAGGAAAAAGTTTACTCAGGATGTTAAGACTCTTGAGTGTGAAGAATTTGAAGATTATTTTAAAAACACTTATTATTGTTTAAACCAAGTGCTAGCTCAATATTTTGAGGTTAGAATAGCCCCTGATTTGTTGGTGATGGTGGCAAATATATAAGAATATAATAAAAAAACTAGTTTTGATTATGCTAATTTTGTTGTTGAATGAATGCATGAGGATTTTCTCAATTTAAAAAAGGAAGTGCTCCCTTTGTCTATCCCCCATTATTCATTATTGATGCATATGCTCTTATGGGAAGGAGATTATGAGTGGAAAATGAAATTAAATTTGAAGATTAAGGACAATGAAAATAAGGTTATCCCTGTCCAAATGTGGACATACATTTGGGATCAGGATTTTTCAAATTCTAATTACATCTTGTTTGCCAATTTTATAAGACATGGTATCTTAGAGTCATTGGTTGTGACACCTAGATTCAGAATTTCTCCAGAGATCATAAGTGTTATGCACCCAAAGGATGTACCAGGCTCTACAACAACACATAATTGGGATGACTAGTTTCTACATTCTGAATATAATTTGATAAGGGTTTATAGAGCTAAGGTGGGACTCCATTGTTTACCCTTGTATGTCTCAGATAGATTACCTTTCATGGAGCTCATGTGGCAAATTGATGTTATGGATTATGAAATGTTTAGAAAGGACAGAAAGGGCTCTATAGTAAATCCCCAATGTACTTTTTCTTATTTTAAGATCACTTCCCTTGAAGGTTATGAAAAATTGGGCATTATCTTGAATAATCTCATAATGATTATCAATGAGGTTATAGTTTTTGATCCAGAAAGATTTGTGGTAGGAAAAAGAAGACAAAATAACTTAGGAATCATACATCATTAATTCTTCTATAGAGATGATGTACTAAGGAATTTGATAAGTGATGAGGTTGCCATGGCTATGAAAAGGGATTGGATAGCTATGGAAAATCTTGAGGAAAAGATTATGAAAAGGAATTCCTTCTACATCAGTCCATACAATGAAATTGCAAACCCCTTGGAGAGGGCCTTTACCATGATAAGGGACTATTAGTTTGGTGAGTTTAAGGTAAAGGTAAATGAGGCTATAGAGAAAGCCCAGGTCCTCTTAGAGCATCAATGACATCAACAAGCTATGGATATCCTAGAACAACTTGAAGATGTTTAGGAGGTCAGGGAAGAACAAGTGACAAAACATGTGCCAGGAAATGAGGAGGTTGAGCAAAAATTTCCCCTTTGTCATATTGAAGAGACTCATAGTTCAGATATTCCTCCTAACAAGAATGCCCAATGGCAGTATGATAGAGAAAATGATGATGATCCCAAAATTAGGGAGTGTAATGAGTTTTTGGCTAATGATAAATTTGTGCAGACTAAATAATTTTAGGAGTTTATTATTCAACAGTGAAGTATGGAAATAAAAGAGAGACTTGAGTCAGCCCGAGTCAATGTTGAACCTTCTCATTAGGAGGAAGCTAAGAAAATAGAGGAAGAAAAGATTACGGCTGAAATTGTAGCTATTACTCCCATTTAAGCTCAAAGAATTGTTAAAGATAGTGGAATCATGTTATTACTAGGATGCACTATCACAACTACCATAGCATATGATGTAGTTAGGAGAGATACTCAACCTTTGATATTTGAAGATCAATTTGAGATCAAAGTATTTGGTTTCAGATATAGTCCAAAGTTTCATACCCTTGCAATTTGGTCTATGGCACCTAATACTAGGAAACATGAGGTTGCTAGGCCTATTGAAGAAGTTATTGGTTCCCTAGTGATCAAAAGAGCTACTGACATAACTCCAATCTAGGAAGTTGAGTTAACTACACATGTTGCAATGCTTAGTGTGGACACTGCACATATCTCTCAGAAGAAATATGAATCTTTGGTTAAGGAATACAATAAGGTTTTGAATGAACTAATTCAAATGAAAGCTACCATTCAAGCTACTCAAAGAACAGTGACTCGGCCTTCTTCTTCTTCTTCATTTGATATGTCTACACAAGATAGGGAGAATTTGGTCCTCCAATTGATGATTTGAAAGAAAATTTAACTACTGAGAAGGAAAATGTTAGGTAGGTCAAATTGGAGACAGTTAGGGTGGCCAATGAAATTTTTGAGCATGTGCTTAAGCATAGGGTGACCAAGTTGGTCCACAGGGCTAATGTTGTGTGAGCCATGTATAAAAACATTCATGAGGCAAATACAAAGTATTTGCAAGTACATGACGCCTTTAGGAATGAATGGAATAATTGGATTGCTAGGGTAAGTGATTTGAAAGAAATGATGCCAAAAAATAATGAGGATCCCAAGGTGCCCACAAATATTCCTAACATCTTGAAAATTATTGACTCAATAAATGAGGTAACTACTTTCCATGGAAAGTTCAGTATACAACTCCAAAGTAAGTTGCAAATATTCAAGGATATGGAGGATCATGGTATGCCTCAAGTATTGAATTCAAAAGGTGAATTTCATCCATTTTACACCTGGAAGAAAGATTTGGGAGGATTTCTTGAAGTGGCTATGATGCATTTTTTTGTCACTGATTACATCTTGCTCAATTCAAACATTGATACAATGGTGGAAATTAAATAAAAAATGGATATATTTGTTAAGGAAGCTAGGATTTTAATTGATGCAAGGTAATCCTAGTATATTACTAAGGTGTAGGATTTATTGAATGTTAAATGGCCCACTGAAGAAGAATACAACATTTGGTTGGAGAGATACACAGAGTGAATAAGTAGAATAATGGATAGGAGAAGAATAATACATAGCCTAAATACAGTGCAGATTAGGCTTTTGATATAACATGGTAAAATACTATTCTCTCCTTAAAAATCAAGTGATTAGCATGTGATGCTAATGTGGATTAACACATTTTGACCTTTTTTCTACTTTCTTTTCCTTGCTTCATAAGTTTTGTATTTTTTATTTTCTTATGGTAGGAATTTTGAGCAATGGAGAATATCTTGTAACTAATGTAACAAACTAATGATTTCTTGTAAGATGGGACCTATTTTCCATGAAGAGTTGAGGATAATTTTTCCTCATGTTTATTTGCTCCATCTGAAGACTCAAGCGTAATTGAAAAGGGAATATTGTTGAAAGTGGTCCTATGGGATCATGACATGTGTGTTGACTAGTCTAAAGCTTGTTTTGCTCCTTCATATCTATAAGAAGGAATTCAAGACCAGAAGCACGAGAGTAATAATTTTTTTGATTTGATAATGTTAGTTTTTTCAAGACAATACGAAGAAATTTTTAGTCTTTGTTTTAAGTTTCTTTTGGGGTTCATACTTATGCATGTAAGACTGATAATGATATAGCATTTATAATATAGAGTAATATTGTTTTCATGGTTATTCTCTCTCCTTGTATGTGTTTTATGAGTTATGATTGAAAGTAATCAAGGATTTTTTTCATTTGTCTCTGTCATTATCTAATGGATGTCCAAATTCATGTTTTCCTACTGATTCACTGAATTGATGTAAATTCTTATATGAGATTGATAACTTATAAGTACCATGTGCTAGGATATTTGTAAGAAGCGATAATCCTAAACGTCATAGAGGAATGTTGTAATGCAAGATTTCTTGGGGTTATATGTGCTATTATCTGAATTGTTATCAGGTTATGTCAAAAGGTATTGACTCTGTGCTTGGGATAAAGACACTGGTTCATGTAGGGTATTAGTGTTACACTTACAGTGTTGATTCATTAACTACTCAATCTTTTAACCATAAAATATCAGGGGAATACTATTGTTATTTTTTTTTTTGTCTACTCTCTCATATCCAATATATATAACATTGAAATAATAAGCTGCCAACTTATTTAATGTTACTATTAAGTGGTATCATGAGAGATATATGTTATTGATAATGTATTTGATTGTAATTGTGAAAGGTCTTTAGCTATACATTGTGAGATCACCCTCCTGGGTTTCACAGATCCCAAAGAGTAGGAATAGGAGTTTATCAACCTCTATTCATTCATTGGCCAATCCCTTTAGAATTACTGATAATTGGAAATGGAAAAATCCATAGGTATTTCTAGAGATCAGTTTGGTTCTTAAAAAATAACCAACAGACTGTTTGTCATTACTGAGTGCAAGGAGCATAATGCGTTCTAGTTATCAAAGATGGATGGAGAAATTTTGTATATCCCAATCAATGGGATACACCTCAAATGATGTTTTGTGGTTTGACATGCATTGTTTATGCTAGATTAGGTGTTTTTTTTTTCAATAAGTGATGATGCATTGTAGTTTAGATGCAATTTTTCAATTCCCCTAAGTGTTGTTCAGCACAGTTAGCTAGTTTTTCTTCTAAACTTTTGGTGTTTCAATAAGTTCCCAAGGTGTTTTGCACTGATCTACTAAGTTATAGTACTATTTTGAGGGTTTTTTTCAAGTTGTGTCAACTTTTAAGTGACTCTGTGCCCAATGGACAAACCTAGGAAACATGTGTAATGTTTAGCAGATAAACATATAGCAGATTTCACCAAAAATCTTACCTAATTTCGCTAATAGATCAATCAAATATAAATTTTGTGATTTTCAAAAGATGAGTAAGGTACATTTTTATTTATGCTACATTAAATTCATGTGAATAATTTTTTTTATAAGATTACATTACAAGATTGCATTTATGTAGATGCATATAATATAGGAAAGATTGCACAATCTTTTCAAGAAAAGTAATCTTTATTGATAATGTAAATGTATAATGTTCCAAACAAGCCATGGAATTGAATTTTTTAATGCAAATAAAAGAAAAACTATACAATTGCAGATAAAATAAATGCACATGTAGAAAAGGTGACCTATCATTGCCTGAATGATGAGTCCTGGTTGAGTTGCCTTGTATCATTTTTAGTCTTCTTTCTTGTCTTGCATCCATTTGTTTCTCCCTTGCTACTCCTAATTTCCTATATCTGAGAGAGTGAGTGTTGTTAGAGTAATGAAGGACCACCTATTAGTATATCTACAAACATTTGAAAAAATATAGCTTGACCTTCATCTACATTAAAATAGCTTGCATATCACAAATGTGCAAGAAAACAAAGGAATTAACATAAACATCCATCATATGCTCTATTTTTATCTAATGTGCTTTCTTCTTGTGCAAGTATAGGTGAAATCCTTGTTATTGTGTTGTTTCATATAATTACATGTGGGTAAAATGTGGCTCCCACAAGGGTTGAGCCCAATATTCTATCATTTTGTGTTCTTACAAGATAATTGTGCAATGTCTTCTATGGAATTGTGATGCAATCAAGGATGAATCCATCATTCATAGTAGTGAGATTGATGAATTCATTGGTATAAATAATAAACTAATGCTCAATGAAATCATAGTGTTATGAAAGAAAAAACAATGGTACTTATCAAGTACAGTAACATATTCTACAGAACGAGTCCCTACAACCTGAAGAGGAGAGATCAAGCTTCAGGAGTTATAAAATGAAGCTTGGGATTAAAAGGTTGATTGTAAGTAATGACAGTGAGCATATATAAATGGTAGTAAGAGTATACAACACTCTCTACATTTTGAAAACATCATGTGTTTTCCAAAAAGTACTATACATGTTTCATTCATTTCATGAGATTGATGTCAAATATAAGGAAATGAGTTCTTTCAACATCAATACATGAGTTAATGTTATCCATGAATGAGTTGTCTTGAGATGATAGCATTGGAAAGCTCTTGCAGTTTAAAGAGTATAACAAGGTAGGAGGCAATGCTAATACAATGCAATTAAACAATCCAAGTTTCCTCTTCATAGTCTACAATGTATAGGGATCAATCTAACCTTTAAACCTAGATATGCAGAGAAAGAAAATGATAGAAGAAAATAATAGAAAAGATCTCATCACCAAACAAGTAGTTTCCAGTCACATTCATAATTTCTAATAATTAGAGCTAATGTTGTTTCCATTAGCTTTGTTTCCTCTTATTCAGATGAGGATATTTTATTGTCTCTTCAGTGGAGTACTCTATTCAATGATAATGTAATGAGAGTTAAAATACAATGTTAATTTAGAGGTCATAAGTAGTGCATTTCTATTTTGGATATTGATGGAAGGTATGATAGTAAAAGAGTTGTCGACAGTCATCTAGAGCATTGATTTAGGGTACCACTGGAATATGGAGGTTTTTTTATATTTTCAAAATAGAAGCCTCAAATATACTTGGAAAGGACTGAGTCAACCTCAGTTTAAGTAGGATTCTCATGGAAGCTGAATATGAAGAATCATAGAGGAACTAGTGAGATACAAAGTTGAAGTTTCATTTTACTCACTAGGGTTCGAGCAGAATAGGAAAATTATGTAGCTGTGGCCTTGAGAAGGAAACTCATGTATGCAAAATGGAGCTTTTCCTAAAGAATGCAAGAACAGTGTTTGCTAGGGTTTCAACCCCTCAAAGCTAAGGTGAAAATCCAAAAGCTTAAGGCTGAATCGCAGCCATGAAAGATGCAAGAGGAATTCATCAAAACCCTAGGGCCAAGATATATAAATATTTACAAAAATGCAAAAGAAACAAGCATCCGTAGCATGTATGGCCACGACCTAGAAGACAATTTTTCTTCTCAAAACACAAAAAACCATTTGGGGTTTTCTTTTATATCAAATATAAAGATAAAATACAACCTTGATTACAATGAGTAAAATTTCAGAAGAGTGAAATGCACAATAAATATTCAGTTGATGGAGAAACCCGCAACCTGGGGTTTCTTATAAACTTCTTTTTTTTTGCAAAATCAAAGGCGCATCTTCAGGAATGCCTGAAAAAGTCCCAAAATGTAGAGGAAGAGATATTTTCTATCCTTTGACTAACTTTCAAAAGGAAAATGAGTAAGATGCTACAACCTGTACATTTTTCAAAAAACCCAGAAACCTGTAAAGAGATATATAGCTATGACTGTTGTATACAGAGTTTCTTTTATTTGCAAATGTAAGATGAAATACACAAAAATGCTCAAGTAAAGTACAAGAAATGAGTACAAAAATCATAGTAGCTACGACCAATAATCTTGGAATGCATTAAAAGTGAAGGTTGGGCTCATATTCGTATCAAAGAAAGTCTTACCTTCCATAAAAAATAGAAGAATGGTGAATATTCGAGGAAATGAAGCCTTCAAACATAGCTACATTACCTCTTATAAAACCCATGTCGGTGGCCTCCAAGTTTCCAGAAGGTTCAAAATTATGAATGAATGCATTGTATTGTGTTTACCTTGGCTTTTCGTTCATTAGGGTTTCTTACCCTAGAAATGTCGATGGGTAAGAGGTTATTTTTTACCTTTTATTTTAAATAATATAGTGTGACTAATTCACCAATGGGCTAAGACTTCAAGTCTTATGTCTTGCGTTTTCAAATCTTATGCCTTATGAGACAATACACCGTGCTATTCCTTTAGGGTCATTTAGACTTAGTCTTTCCTTGCATTTAATCATTCAAGGTCGAGCCTTGTTTTGTTTTGCATTGATTTTTTTTAGATGTAAAGCATTTGATTTTAAATGATGTTATAAATCATTTAATCAAATTGCTATTTTCTAATGCAAAACCAAATATATGCCTTGTAATTACTTTGGAACAACTTAGTTGCATCTTTATGTTTTGGAGAGCATCTTGGGAGGTTATTTTTAAGTTTGCAAACATGAGGAGGGAATATAAGGGTGATTTTATTTACCTTTTGGGGAGTTGGAGAGTATATAGGCATCAATTTATTTTACCTTTATGATTGAATTGGTAAACTATGACTTTTCCCACCTTTGTGAGCTCATTTTGGGAAAATGAAGTTGCTATATTTTAGGATTTTTGGGGGCATCCAACCCAAATCTATTTCCAGAACCTCTTTTGGTGGGTTTTTTTGAGGGATTTGATGGATATAGTCACTTTGCTTGACTCTCTTGTACTCAGTTATTCTTTATGCAATTTTTGGACTTAGTGACTTTTCTAGTCCTTTGTCAGATTTTAGCATATTTCTATAACTCACATTTCGGACATGGATAATAGAGTATACCTTTGATATCAATGATTTTGGATTTTTTCCTTATTTTTCCTTGCTTCATTGTGTACATTCAAATGATTTGATCAATTTATTTGTGATGCATTATTTCCTTATAGCTTTGTCTCATGTTCAACACCTTTATGGAAGAGTTTGTTTATGCAGGTCATAATTTGTGTCAAGTTTTGTGAATGGCTTATAGTTGTGAAGTCACCTTCCTTCTAGAAATCTGAGCGTCAGGACTTCATTATGAAATACTTATGAAAAGGAAAACAAGAATAAGCTATGCAATTTTATTTTTAGTCATTTTAAGCGAGTGTTGATTATCAAAGTTTATGTCCAAGTTTGGTTTGGTGTATCACCTCTTTAATCTTTTTATTCATTTTTCAGTTTCTCAGTTATGTATATTTCTCTACCCTTTTCCCTGTCAAAAAGGTAGAGTAAGTTAGTAATTTAGGTGATAACCAGCTAGGAATCCATCCTTTTTTGAAGGTTTTGTCTCATTTTAGGTACCCACACCTTGGGATTATTCCCATATTTTCACTGGATTATTGAATTTTAGTTTCAACAGTGTAAAAATCCAGGAGATAACAATTACCTCAAGGTTATGACGTATCAACCATTATAGAAAAAGAAACTAAAAATCCATTTAGCATACCCTCAACAAAAAAAATGATAAACATACCCCTTGGAAAAACTACACACATGGCTACTACCACCACAAAACACATTCCAAACATCCCAACTCATACTACTACACAAGGTCAAACTTTCACATTTGGTAGTTCCTCAAACACCATGGGTAAAACTTTTACGAATCCTCTCTTTCAAAACACAAATCAAAGTTCCACATCACAAGATCCTACACCCTTGATCCAAAATATAAACCAAGGTCACACACCCTTGAACCAAAATGCAAACCAAAGTTCTATACCCACATCCCAAAACACAAACCGAGGACCCTCATTCCAATTCCAAAGTACATGTTTATTAGATCAACCTCCACCAAACAACTCTAGAAAGGTGTGGATTATCTCATGAAGGGTCCCAAATCAAAACCACAACCAAGGGTCTACTAAATCATTCCATACTACTAACCAAGGGTCTATTCCATCACTTCAAAATACAAATTGAGGACCCCTTCCATCATTCCAAAAATCCACTCAAGGGTCATGACCATCACTTAAAAATGTCAATCAAGGGAACATTCCTTCATGCCAAAATGTCAACCAAGGGAACATTCCTTCACATCTAAATATCAAAATAAAGGGCCTACACCTTCATATCAAAACACAAATCAAGGTCCCATACCCTCACTCGCAAACCAAGGATTCAATTTCCAAAACCAATACATGAATCAAGGGTCCATACCTCAATTCCAAGGTACCATACCAAATACAAACCTCACCTTTGGAACTAATCCAAAGACCAACTTCATTCCAAATAAAAACAATCCATACCCATATGGAAACCAAGGTCCCACACCACAAAGCATCAATCCTAATCCAAATCCAACATATGACCTTAATGTCAATGTTATGACATCTCATTGAAACAATGCAACACCATCCCTTGCAGATTATTTGATACAAAACATATAGACCCTCGAACAATGAATAAAAAACATGCAATTGGGCACTAACAAGAACACATACTCTGTGTGGGAGTTGTGTCCTTTTCCATTTGATCGAAACCTATACATGCCACCCTTTCTCCCACATTTCACAACACCACCTTTTCCTAAATATAAGGGGACAGGGGATCTAGTGGAACACATCTGTGAATTCAACACATCATGTATGGAGGTTGCATATGACCCTACCTATTTGGTGAGGTAATTCCCATGAAGTCTCACAGGGGAAGCCTTAGATTGGTTCTCACATCTTCCAAAAGGAATCAGAACATTGGGTGAACTAGCCAACAAATTCATTAATCATTTTTCCTTCAATATTAAAAATGATGTCACCCTTGCAACATTGAGAACAACCAAACAAGAAGGGGAATCACTTACCTCATTCTACTAGAGATGGCGAGGCTTGGTTAGAAAATTCCCTTGTCACATTCTTGAAAAACAACTTGTCACCATGTTTGTAGAAAACTTTAATAGAGAATTGATGGGTCGAATTCAAATCCAATACTGCACAACCTTTGAAGAGATTATTGAGAGAGGTTTCCTTATTGAGAAAGTTCTTATTTTCAGAGGAATGGTCAAGATAAACAAAGAAAATTCAAAACCCAACAATGACAAAGGAAAATACTGGTCCTGAAATGAAAATGTCACAAATGACAGAGTTGTTGATGCCAAAATGATAACCAAAGAACCAATCATTCAACTTAAAGGCCCTTCTTCATCAAAAACATCGAGTACACCAAACACCCAAGCACAAATCCAAAACCAAACATTCCATGTTGTCCAAAACAACCAAAAAAGGAGAGGTCCTCCCCACGTCAAGAGAACATACACCCCCTTGGGTGAACCTATTGAATCAGTCCTCAAACAAATTTTGGAATCTAATGCTATCACATTGCCAGACACCAAGAATTATGAACCTTCATTGATCAAACTTGATTGGTGGAAAGATGACGAATACTGTGAATACCACCGTGTAGACACCTAAAAATGATCTAGGCCTGCAAGCTTCATTTTTACCACTTTCGACCTAGCATAATTAAAACATTTAATTATGTCCTTGGTCCACATTCGACTATTAATTAAATAATTTATAATTGTTTAATTAATTCATGTCTTTGTATTCTTCATGATTATTAAATAAATAAATTTTATTTATTTATTAAATACGTCATTAATTGTCTTTCCCTTAATTAAATAAATCTCTTAATTTATTTAATTACCCTTCTCATATATTTCTTCCTAATTATTAAATAAATAAATTTTATTTATTTATTTAATATGTCACTAACTCATAATTAAATGAATTGATTAATTTATTTAATTAATTAATCTTATTTGCTAAATTAAATAATTGTATTTAATTATTTAATTGTCAAAATTAATATTCCTCTCATTTTAAATAAATGAAATTATTTAAAATGTCATCACTTTCTTAACTGTCAATCCATTTTGGTAAATAATCTGAAAAAGATTATTTATTGTCTCACAAAATCATTATTTTGAATTAATTTAATTCAAAATAGTAACTAATCTTCCAAAAATCAAGTAATCGGGCAAATTCTTGATTTTCCAAATTTGATCTTTAGTCCAACTCTTATCTTCTTGATTTTTCGAATCTCACAAATCAGGCAGTCTTTATCTTCTTGACTTTCAAAAATCTTTATTTTCTAATTAATTTATCTCATTTATTCTCCACCGCCGATTTGATTCTCTTAGATGACATCTTGACTGCTCACTTAAGGATTTTTCCCTAACCCTAATTAGGGATTGTCAGATTAAATCTTGTCCACTAATTTTAGGTCTTTTTCAAAAATCAATCTCGTCCGTCCATTCAAAATGGAATTTTCTATAAAATGCTATTTTTCTCTCATTTCTAGATTATGCACATAGATTACAATATTCTGGCATATTAATACTTAGATTAATTTGGCATTTTAAAGTCATTTTTATCATAGTCATGTAGGCATAGGCATTAGACATTGGTGCAAATCCTTCAAAGCTTGGTGTAGGACATAGACATCTATTTTTAGATTGCTCACACGACGAATCTGAGGGCAACACGTCAACCAACAAGCAAGAAGGTACTATCAAGGTGAATCATGGAAACTCATGCAAATCAAAGGTATAATTGTACTCGTTTTCATTGTTCTTGATAGGATCTTTGGATTACATGCTTTATCTGTTAGTTTATCTCACACTCTAATCCTCAAAATAAGTCCATTGATATATTCGGTGAACCTGACATGTTTTAACACATTTTGAGAAATCTTGGAGTTTGATTCTTTTGTTGCAGGTTTTGTTTGCTTTTTGTTGCAGGTTTGGCATCATTGTGGATAAAGCCCTATTTTTTCAAAGATTTGACCATAACTTTCAAACTACTACGTATTTTCTCACTAAATTTTTTCTGCAGCTTGGGGACAACATCATGCGCTCTCATTCCAAAACTCAAAATTTTTGGATCTATTTTTTATTTTTTATTATTTTTTTCTGTTTTTCATAAAAAAATAATTTCAGGAGCAAATAATCAAATTTTTCAGATATGTTTACATTTATAGAAATCTCTCTAAATTTTAATAGGGGTCTATTCTTTATATTTTAAATTTGGTTGCCAAATTGTTGGTCAAACAACAAATCTTTTCAAATTGGGTCTTAAAATAGATTTGCTTTTATCTCACACAAGATTGTAGATCTACTCACAATTTTTTTTTTGCAGATTTGGGATGACATCAGACGACTCCAGTCCAAAAATAAGAATTTTTGGAGCTATTTTATATTTTTAATAATTTTTTTATGATTTTTCATAAAAAATTAATTTCAGGTGCAAAACAGCAAATTTTTCTGATTTATTTACATTTTTGAAAACCTCTTGAGATTTGAGATAGGCTTTATTCTCTGTAGTTTTCATTTTACTATCAAAAAAATTTCTAAAAATCAGATTTGTTGTGACTAGCTAACCCTCTAATAGTAGTGATCAATTATGTTCTTAGGTTTTGTTGTTGGTTTTGTGCATGTGCAGAAAATAAACACTTCAAATGACACATTGGATCAAGTGAAAAAAAATGACGCATCTAACTATTTTTTCAGATCGATAGTCAAAGATCATTATCAAACTACTAATGTGCGGTCTTGCAGGTTCGATTGTCAAAGGCCAAACATCAAAACAACGCACTTGCATTTTTAGTAGTGTAACACACATTTTATTTTGGTGCAATTAAAATGAACCTCTATTTTCTATGTCTGAATGTGTTTGTAAAACGGTAGGGGAGTATGCTCTCACCTTGTGAAAACTTGGTGATAAAAAAACCAGACCTATTTTTATCTATTTTTACTTGACGATTTGGTATATCGGAGTATCCACTCCCCTTGCACTTTCGGGTGATCTTGGGTGTAAGAGAAACAGTTACCAATTCTAGAAATTGGGACTGCCTAAGGATTTCATCACCCCAATGTGACTCAAACTGGCAACGGAGCTAAGGCCAAGCTACCCCCGACCAGTATATAAATGTGAATCTTAAGGGAAAACCTAAGATTACGAATGCGGATATGTCATACAGATAGAGTAGTACTCCCTTAAACCCTGTTGAGCTTAACCTCTTCAGGTTGGAGTGCCACCTAATTGGTGATTAATCTCTTGCCCCATGTATGGCCACTCAAACGGGGGTCCCGAACTAAAAACCTTTGTGTAGTAAGCCAAAAACCTTCTATTTGCTAGCGCAACACCGGTCGGTGTTAAGACATCCACACTTTTGCAGTTTGTAGTAGAGGTGATCAATCTACCATGGGAGTTTCATGGGGGTTGAAAGAATGGTTGGCCTAAGAAGATAGTGCACTATAAGGGGGAGCCTGTGCAGCCAAGCTTCTGAATTCACATGCTACAGATATGCAGTTGGGGAAACCCACGTGGAATCTAGCGAATATTGTCCTGGCCTAACCTAGGATTGTACTTGTCTTATGTGTGCTTTCTTACACTAAAACATCATTCTTGTCAAGTGTTTTCTATATTTTCAAACATTATACACAACATTCACAAATCTGGACAAAAATAATTGACCTTAGACAACTCAGACTTTTCAACAAAACATCAAAACACAATCTCAATCCTCATTTTGAACTTAGACTTGGCATTGTCCATCATAGTCCTCATTTGGCATCTAGACTTGGCATTGGTCATTTTCCTTAGTCAACATCTTCATTGTCATCTTGGCATTTGGCATCCTTTCTTGACAATTTTATCACCTTGCATTAGTCATTTCCCTTGGACAAACGTCATTATCCCTTTGCATTTAACATCATGACATCCACCACCTTGTCCTCCCTTCACCAACATATTGATAGGCTTGCTAGTAAAGTTGAATACCAATTACTCTATAGAGGTCAATACCAACAAGCCTTAGACGTTAGGAGACAATTCCTCCAAACTAACAATCAATGTCTTTCGTACCAACAATCCATGAGTCCTAGTCCTCTGTCCATCTACCCTCACTGCCAAAATTCACTTAATACCATTCATGACATTAGTCCACAACAAACATCCATTACTCACCCTTATCCTAACTTTGATAAGGGACGCCAACTATCAACTAGTCCATTCCAAAACTCCACGTCATATTCTGACCCTTCACCTATCAATCTCGTCCAAGTCTACATGCCTTATCAACTATCTACCAACACATGTCACGTCCCCACATCATACCATATCGATTCGGCCCAAGTCTCCATGTCCCATTTTAGTCAACCTTACTCCAATCCAGTCCAAGTCCCTATGTCATATCCTATGTCATTACCAACTAATATAGTCGAAGTCCCCATGTCACATCATATGCCGTCACATCCTACTCTAGTCTAAGACTTCATGTCATATCCGGTCCAAGTCTCCACATCATACCCTAGTCCTTCACATACTAGTCCAATGCAAGTACCCATGTCATATCCTAGTCCTTCATATACTAGTCCAGTTCAAGTTCCCACGTCCTATCCTAGTCCTTTGGTCATTAATCCTTTTCAAGTCACCCCCTCACAAGCCACATCTAGTCAAGAAAATTCTATCATAGTCCAAATTCAAATCCCATTTAATAAACTTGAGGATACATGTCAAAATGAAAGTCCAAAGCATGACCTTATAATGTCACCCTCATGTCAAGAACAAGGTAGTCCATCCCATGACCCTATCTCAAAGTCCATTCAAGATGTCCTTCAAAATAATCATGACATCCAAAACACACCTATCCTTAATAAAAATTTCATTTCCGATTATATCATCTATGACAAGCCCATCTTTGACCAAGACCCTATTGTTGACCAAGAAGTCCAAAACGATCCACTCCTTGACCTTTACGCCATTCATGATCAAACACTTGCTGAACCTATACAAGCCTCGACTATTGACACTTCCCACGATGAGATACTTGCCTTCATGGGACACATAAACGATATTCCTCCAGAACAAGAATATTCCACTAAGGACATGCTTGCATATGATCAAGTTATAACAAAAATCATTGGACTCTATGACACTAAACATAATGATGGATTCGACATTGCCTTGAAAGCACCAACAGAATCATCTGAACTTGACATGTCACACGATTAGACTAAAGATATCAGTTAGGAATATGTCCAACATGAAAATGAAGCTAAGACACTTCATCAACTAGGGTCATCTATCTTTGTCAGAGCAGGATTTCTTGTAGACGAAAATATTCCAAGTGACAGTGTCTACATACATCATGATGGGTTAGCATCTTGCTTTCAAAACAATAAATACCCCATCACAAACAGAATCTTTCAAAGCATGCAATATCAAGGCAAAGGACTAGGCATACATGAGCAAGGCATTCTTAAACCAATACAACTTTAGGAAAATTACAGACATCAAGGTCTTGGTTATTCCTTAGATAGCAAATCAAACGATGTCATTGGTACCTCCTCGATACTAGGGGCAACCTTGTTAGATACAAACATCAAAATGGAATCCATGAGAAATCCTTGTCATAAGATTGCTGCCAACACCCCGTCCACCCACACTATAAACCAACATTCCATAATAAATAAACCTTCCCTTTGGGACCAACACAAACAAAAGTCTTACAAGTCAAAAGATCAAAATCAAATGTCAAAGACCATTGAATCAAACAAAAGGACAAGTGGACAAATGAAATTAAAATGGATCCCAAAGAAAGATGGATCAAACAAAGACATCAAGTCAAATACAAAAGTCAATCACAATGTGGAGCCACAAGACAAGAGGACTCCCACATACAACAAATGTCCACCTCCTTCAAAATGGTCATCAAACAAGGCATTTAAAACTATTGGTTCCAAACACCATCCCTCCAAAAGCTGTCATCCACCATCCCAAGTTTGGAAAATAAAAAGTCATTCATCCAAATGTCCAAACAACCTTTCCACATCTACCATCATCTGTCATAATCCTATATCTTGCCTAAAGTCCAAAAATCCCACGACACAAATCCATCACATCATGGCAGCAACTCTTTACCACAAGGACTCTCATGGCACTCTATTGCGATGTGTGTATTTTGATAAGGCCAACTCTAGTATCAGAAAGGATCACAATGACATCGATCAGTTGTATACAAGTGCTATGATCCTGACAAGACAACTACTTCAACAAGGTCATTATTGGCATATCATGGAACTAGTCTCTACATCGGCACCATCAGTGGATTCAGAACAGTTAGTGGTAATCTAAAGCATCCAAGCTATCCACAATATCAAAAATACAAAAAAAACCAAAATTAAAAATAAAAGAATCGTCACTCTGATGAAAACATGGCAAACAGGCATCTTGGTGACACCAAAAAAATCAAAAAGTTAAGAAAATAGTAAAGAGAAAAATTTCATCCAATGGTGAAAACCTGGCAAACAGGCACCCTAGATAAGTACCATGATGAAAACTTGGCAAACAGGTGTCATGTGTAAAATAAATTGTCTATGTGGACTTTTACACTTAAGGGCAAGTCGTCTCATTTCCCATACCTTCCTCATGACATTGACATCTGTCCATCTTAGCCCTATCATTTCCATTCACTTTCCCACCTACCTTGGTCTTGACATAAAACTAGCACACATAAATCATGCTTTGGGAAAACTCTTGACATGTCTATCCTTCGGTCATACATGATTTACAAAACATCATGTCATCGACCATCATAGTATTATTGTCCTTATATGACATAGTCCTTGAAAATCATGACAATTCCATTAGTCTCATGTCTCCCGTCATTTACCAAGGCCACCCCCTATCCTTTCATGCTTGTCACCTATCTTGGCTTTCCCTTGTCAAACAGTCTAAGGATAATCATCATCCCATTTATTCCTAACCAAGTCATTCCAAATGCAATGAGTCTAATTCATACAAACACATTATCCAAAACATTACTTGACTGTGTTCCTGGCCCGGCTGTAGACCTCCATACTTTCGTCACATTATCGTCATCATCCTCACGTTGTTTCAGGATGTGTCCTTCCCACGTCAAACAATGTTGTCATTACATGTCAATTGGTATTCAACTTGACTAGGGGCACAATCATGTTTGTCCTTGGATTCTCATGTGTAGGCATCAATCATATGTATTTGTCACGATCCTTTTAAATGTCAAAATCCAAAAAAAAATCATAAAATGTCCTGAAAAAAGACAAAAACATCATAAAAAGTCTTGAAAAAAGACAAAAACATCATAAAAAATCATAAAATGTTCTGAAGAAAGACCAAAAACATCATAAAATGTCCTAAAGAAAGACCTAAAAATCATAAAACATCCTTAAAAAACCACAAAAACATCCAAATCAATGTCAAAATCCTAAAAATGGAGTCAAAGTCAGTCATGTCAGTTAATCCATGTCATTGTCGAACTACGTTGTCTCTGCGCATTTGCTACGTAGGCAAGGCCATTAGTCGATGAGTCCCCAAGACATTAGGTCAGTCCTTTTAGGTTGGTCTAAATAAAATCATGGAATTTGTCACAATCGTCACATCGGTCAAATAAGTTAGACATAGTCAAACTCAGACACAAGACAGTCATTTGAAACATCAATGCCAAAATTGGTCAAAATTAGACAACATAAGCCAATCAATCATACAATCAACATCAGTCAACTTGCCAAAACATATTACTCAAAACAATGTCAGTCTTGTCACTCTTTGGTCCTCTTCAAGATGTGTCCTTCTTAGAGTTAGACCTCATCAAAATGTCCTTTGCCTTTTTAGGATGTGTCCTTCCTGACAATAGGCCCTGTCAAACCATCAACACCGTCAAATTGGAAAAACTCTTAAACTGTCAAAACTATCAAATCGACAAGAAATCAATCTTTGGAAAACAAACATTGGCAAACAAAATAAAATGGTTGTTAATCTTTCTGGTCTATCTTGTCTTATCTTTTGACTATCTTGGCTATTTCATCTTATCCTTTTACTGTATTTTCTTTGTGGTCATGTTACTAGCTACCTTGAGGATGTCCCATGAAGGATTTAGAGGTGCGATGACATCTCCTGGCCTATTTTATTTTCTTTGACTGCTGTCTGTGGATTGTATTAACAAAAAGACTGGGGCAACTTCGCCCTTAGTATGAGTTAGGACATTCATTGTCTGTGACTGTCTGTTTTTCAAATGGATGACCTTGCACACCTTGGTCTATGTCATATCATGGTGTTTGTTGTCCCTTTGTGTCATTTTACCACCCAATGATGATTAAGAGCAATAAATATTAAAGTCCTATGGCAATGTTTTAAAGGATTTGGTCTAGGAACTAACATGCATCTTCTTTAGTCTTGTCATCTTCTCTGTCTCATCTCATATAGGCATTGCATCCATATCATCATCCATATCTTTTGCACTAACATTTCTTTGTCTCTTCATATTCTAGTCTTCTCATTAATTTTGAGAGCACACCCATGTTCTTGGAACCCATCTTTCCTCTCGAGGGGGCATACCATAACCCTCCTCATCATTCTTCCTCATCTTATTTTGCACTGGGGTATATTTCTGACTTATTTTTTTTGTCACAACGTGACAAGCGACATTATGACAAAGAGGGGCAAAATGTAGACACCTAAAAATGATCTAGGCTTGCAAGCTTCATTTTTACCACTTTTGTCCTAGCATAATTAAAACATTTAATTATGTCCTTGGTCCACATTTGACTATTAATTAAATAATTTATAATTGTTTAATTAATTCATGTCTTTGTATTCTTCATGATTATTAAATAAATAAATTTTATTTATTTATTAAATACATCATTACTTGTCTAAGTCTTCCCTTAATTAAATAAATTTCTTAATTTATTTAAATACCCTTTGTCATATATTTCTTCCTGATTATTAAATAAATAAATTTTATTTATTTATTTAATATGTCACTAACTGTCATAATTAAATGAATTGATTTATTTATTTAATTAATTAATCTTATCTGCTAAATTAAATAATTGTATTTAATTATTTAATTGTCAAAATTAATATTCCTCTCATTTTAAATAAATGAAATTATTTAAAATGTCATCACTTTCTTAACTGTCAATCCATTTTGGTAAATAATCTGAAAAAGATTATTTATTGTCTCACAAAATCATTATTTTGAATTAATTTAATTCAAAATATAACTAATCTTCCAAAAATCAAGTAGTCAGGCAGATTCTTGATTTTCCAAATTTGATCTTCAGTCCAACTCTTATCTTCTTGATTTTTTGAATCTCACAAATCAGGCAGTCTTTATTTTCTTGATTCTTGAAAATCTTTATTTTCTAATTAATTTATCTCATTTATTCTCCACCACCGATTTGATTCTCTTAGATGACATCTTGACCTCTCACTTAAAGATTTTTCCCTAACCCTAATTAGGGATTGTCAGATTAAATCTTGTCTGCTAATTTTAGGTCTTTGTCAAAAATCAATCTCGTCTGTCCATTCAAAATGGCATTTTCTATAAAATGCTATTTTGCTCTCATTTCTAGATTACGCACATAGATTACAATATTCTGGCATATTAATACTTAGATTAATTTGGCATTTTAAAGTCATTTTTATCATAGTCATTTAGGCATAGGCATTAGACATTGGTGCAAATCCTTCAAAGCTTGGTGTAGGACATGGACATCTATTTGTAGATTGCTCACACACTGAATCTGAGGACAACACGTCAACCAGCAAGCAAGAAGGTACTATCAAGGTGAATCATGGAAACTCATGCGAATCAAAGGTATAATTGTACTTGTTTTCATTGTTCTTGATAGGATCTTTGGATTACATGCTTTATGTGTTAGTTTATCTCACACTCTAATCCTCAAAATAAATCCATTGATACACACCGTATAAAAGAACAAAAAAAATCTAGATGTTGGATGCTCAAGAACATCATTCAAGACCTTATTGAGGATCAAACCATTTCAATTGATAATTCACAAGGAAAAATGAATGTTGATCATACAATATTCAAGACCCCTTTGCAAGACCATGATAAAGGAAAAGCGTCCAGCTCAGGGAATAACAATAATTCTAACTATGCAATAGTCAAACATGATTACAACACTATCATCCTTAATGTGACACCTTTTGATGATTGCATTGCCACTATCACCATAAACAAGCCAAAATCATATTGTGGTGTTTCCACCCACAAAACCAAGATAACTATCCTAAGCCCACTCGCAAATCCTCAACCAAAAGGTTAATATAACCTCCTGGAGTAGCTAGGGAAAACTCCCACACAAATATCTATCTTGGAACTCCTTCACAACTCACCATAGCACAGAGCAATCCTTGATAAATCCCTACAAGAATCCTCTATTCCTGCAAACCTAGATGTCAATGAATTTCAGGCCCTGGTTGGATACCTCTCTATGCCACACCACGTCACCTTCTCTGAACAATACTTTTCAGTACCAAGATCTAACCATAACAGTCCTTTACATCTAGAAGTATGTGTTAATACACACAAGATTAGATGAGTCCTAGTAGATAGTGGAGCAAGCCTAAATATTTTCTCACTAAAATTAGTGAACGAATTGGGATACTCTAAGAATTGCATTGACCAAACCAATAAAATTGTAATCAAAGCTTATGATGATGCCAAACGATCTTCTAAAGGTGTAATTTCACTTCCAATGAGAGTTGACCCAACAATACATTACATAATTTTTCACATCTTGGATCTAGACTTACATTACAATCTCCTCCTTGGCCACCCATGGATTCATTCCATGAGGGCTATTCCATCCACCTACCATCAATGCCTCAAGTTCCCACATAATGACACTAGAATCACTATTCTAGGCGATCCTTATCCTTTCCAATATTGTTCCAACCTCAAAGGAACCGTCGAGCATCAAGTGCCTATCAATCTAGAGGCCTCACCTTCCACTTCATCCACCACTTCATCCCACTACATTGATCCATCCACCCTTGTCAAATTATCCAACTCATCCATCACACCTTCCATGCCTAAAATCCAGATCCAAGACAAAGGCTACGGGGAGTATGATATGAAGAGTCTCTTTTTCATTGGTAAGTTACCCAAGTCACCAAAGTCTTATGGAAGACCACATCCTATGTCGCCAAAAGTTATTATCCACAATCCCCCTACCACCTTCACTAAATGGGGGGATCTTTCTAAACAATCTCTAGATGACCACATTCTTACATGGCTATACAAAGAAGAGGATGGCTTTCAAACTAAGAAATTGCCAATTGGATAGTATCCAAAAGGGTTCCAAAAAATGAAATGATATGGATATGATGGACATAGTGGCCTTGGTCTAAACAATCGTGGAATCTTGGAACTTATACAGCCTCCTAAGCTAATAACTCACTGAGGGCTAGGCTTTGTTCTGGTAAAAGTGACTATCTAAGGTATCAGGTCACCCTTGAGTGAGGTTGCTAGTTCTTCAAATGAGAGTGAGACACATGAAGAACCTTGGGATTATGATGTCGATTCCAATGAATATGAATGGGATTCCATATCCTCCACCAATTTTATGAACCTTGATAAACTGTTTGGGGAATTTGACCAAATGCTTACCTTTGATTCTTCATGAAATCCATCAAGTACCCATCCAAAAATATTTTTGACTAAAGAAGAATGGATCCAACACTACTTTTGGAAATCCATTGATCCAGCCTCCTGGGAGCTTGATGATTCTAGTTCCATCTTTACCTTGTTTGCCTACACAATGACCCTTCACAATATTAATGATGTATTGCCTCTTGTCTACGCTCAACTTATAGATTGGGACCAACAAGGACCACCAAGTTTAGAAACTTTCAAGAATGGTGAAGCTATTGCTGATTTCATGGGACTTTGTGAAAGAATACCAAATGGTGATCATAAAGTTGGCTTTGCCATAGAACTCAATTATGCTGCATACTTTGGTGAGGTCGTCTTGTCCTCTAGTTGCAAAAGTGAAAATGGAAAAAAGTAAAAATAAAAATAATAGGTCTTTAGGTGAAAATCAAAAGGCGTCTACTGACTGTGAAAAAGTAAAAATAAAGGACGTATCCAAAGGTGAAAACCTCATAGAGGCACCTAAGGATGGAGGACAGGATTGTCTCCCAAAAGACCAAGAGAGATCACCATTGCTCATAAAAGAAACATAAGTCTTGTCAACATTGGAACATCATATAACTCCAGAATAATACAGTTAGAAGCATCCTTGACCATTGAAGAAAATCCCAAGTTCATAGAATTCTTCTTAGAAAGACAAGTCAATTTTGCATGGTCATATGTCGATATGCCTAGATTGGATCCCAAATTGGTTCTACATCATTTACCATTGCTACCAAATTCCATCCCATTTAAATAGAAGTTAAGACAAATACGCCCCTAGATCGCATTCCTTGCAAAGGTAGAACTCAAGAAGCTCTTGGATGTCAGATTCATTTGCATGATTGATTACATAGAATGGATATCAATTCTAGTTCCTATCACAAAATTGAATGGTTAGATCAGAGTTTGCATAGATTTCTAATACCTCAATAAAGCTTGTCCCAAAGATGATTTTCCTTTTCCAAACATTGACATCATAGTAAATTTAACTACTGGACATGAAATGCTATCATTAATGGATGAATTCTCAAGTTACAATTAGATTAGGATCACCATTGGAGATCAACCAAAGATAGCTTTCACATGCACTTGGGGAACTTTCTTTTGGACTATTATGCCATTTGGATTGAAAAATACCATAGCCACCTACCAAAGATCCATGACCATAATTTTTCATGACTATATGCATATCCTTATGGAAGATTATGTTGATGAACTTCTCTCCAAATTTCTAGAACGAAGTGGACACTTTACAGTATTGGATAAAATTTTCATCTAACTTGAAAAATATCATCCCAGGCTAAATCTAAAGAAATGTGCTTTTGGGATCCAATCAAGAAAACTCCTAGCATATATAGTCTCTCGTAGAGGAATAGAATTCAATCCTACTAAAGTAAAATAAATCTTAGACATGCCACTACCAACCAATATCAGTCAATTAAGGACATTACAAGGAAGATTATAATCAATCCATAGGTTCATCGCTCAGTTAGCAGATAGGACCCATCCATTCCAACATTTGATAAAAAAAAGTCATTCCCTTCAATTGGACTGATAAGTATCAAGAGGCATTTGATCAAATTAATAAATATATATTGACTCCACTAGTCCCTATGCCACCAATTGATGTAATAATTTTTTATATTATAAGTGACATCTACTACATCAGCACTAGGGGAACTTTTAGCACAAAATGATAATGATGGCGAGGAAAGGGAAATATACTATATCAGCCACACTTTAGTCAGGTATGAGATAAACTATAGTCCTATTGAGTGAACATGTCTAGCAGTGGTATTTGTAGCAAAAAATTTGAGACACTATATGCTAAATCACAAAACAAAGTTGATTTCCAAAATTAATCCTTTGAAATATCTACTTAGTAAAGAAACATTGACAGGAAGGCTAGCTAAATGGGTTATGATCCTAAGTGAATATGAAATTGATTATGTTGACTGCAAAGCAATAAAGGGACAAGTAATAGTTGGCCAACTCACAGATGCACCATTAACAACAGATCATCCTTTGGTATCTGAATCCCCAGATGAATCAATCCTTGTCATAGACACACCAATAACATGGAAGCTATACTTTGATGGACCTTATATAAGTCATGGATCAAGAGTCAGTATTTTATTTGTCACACCTCAGGGAGACTCCATTCCTAAGTCATTTTGAATAGCGTTTCTATGCACAAACAACATGGTTGAATATGAAGTATTATTGACAGAACTCTGAATGGCAATAAATTTGAAAATCAAGGACCTTCAAGTCTATGGTGACTCCCAATTAGTGATTAAAAAAGTTAATGATGACTATGACACCAAGGATGAGAAATTGATGCCCTACAAGCGCATGGTAGACAACTTCAAACTATACTTCGATAATATTTCCTTTGAACAAATACCAAGAATCTAGAACAAAGAAACTAATGCAATGGCTACAATTGATCTCTCTTGGACATTCCCAACAATGCCTCACAATATGAGTTCTTGGTGGAGCAATTGTTGATCCCCACATTCAATGTCCCCAAAACAAAACTTGTGTGTGAACTTGTTGGTCTTGAATCTCCATGGTATAAAGACATCTACACCTATTTGCATGACCAAATTATCCCTCGCGACTTGTCTCCTAACCAATGAAAAACCTTTATCCAAAAAGAGTCCAAATATGCCATCATCGAAGATACCCTTTATCTCCATAGCCTAGATATTACCCTTCTTCGGTGTCTCAACTCAAATGAAGCACAAATAGCCTTGCAAGAGGTACACCAGAGTATATGTGGATCTCACTCTGTTGGTCCAACCTTAGCTAAAAATCTCATGAGAACATGATATTATTGGCCTACAATGGAATGTGATGCTTATCACTTTGTAAAAAAATTTCACCAATGTTAGATTCATGGAGATCTTATACATGCACTAGCTCAAGAACTTCAGCCACTTACTTCGCCTTGTCCATTTTCTTAGTGGGGACTCGACCTTGTAGGAAAGATCCATCCCACCTCTTCTAATGGACATAAGTTTATCCTTGTCACTACTGAGTACTTCACAAAAAGGATCGAAGTTATCCCCCTAGCTTACATCACTAGAAAGTAGATAGCCAAGTTCATCCTAAATTATATCATTTACCACTATGGTATTCCATAGTCCATCGTCACTGATAATGATCACCCTTTCAAAAACTAGGATTTCCATGATCTTTGTGACAAATTCCATATTCAACATCATTTTTCCACTCCATATTACCCCCAAGGTAATGGTGAAGCTGAGGCATCTATTAAGACCATCCTAAAAATCATAAAGAAGATTGTCAATAGCATTGGGTACAACTGGCACTTACAACTCAATCATGCTTTATGGGACTACTATACTAGTGTCCACACTCCAACTAGAGCCACTCCATCTTCCCTTGTCTATGGAATGAGGCAATACTTCCTATAGAGGTCGAGTTACTCTCTTTGCGAGTCTCCATGCAAGGCTTAATTGATCAAGAAGAATATTGTATATCTCATCTACATGAGCTAGAGTTACTGGATGAAAGGAGATAAAATACTTTGACACATCTGCAAGCATACTAGAATCATCTCAACGCAGCTATAATAAAAAGGTCTGAACCATAAGATTTGACATTGGTAACTTAGTCTTGAAAGAAAATTTGAAGAATCAAGTAGAAAGAGAAAAACTTGGAAAGTTTGAACCTAATTGGTTGGGCCCTTATATCATTACAACATCATATGGATTAGGTGCTTATCAATTTTCTACTCCTAAAGGAGAGCCATTGTTTGAACCCATCAACAACATGCATCTCTGCAAGTATTGTATTTGATTCACAAAGCATCCCCATAAACTTGGTCAAAAAATACAAAAATATTAAAAAAAATAAAAAAATGGTCACCTTGATGAAACCTGGCAAATAGGCATCTTAGTGACAATAAAAAAATAAAAAAATAATAGTAAAGAGAAATAATTCATCCAAAAGTGAAAACCACTTCGGTGGCACTCTAGATAAGTACCATGGTGAAAACCTAGCAAATAGGCGCCATGTGTAGTCAATCCCTGCTCCTTCATCTACTATCACTCCATTGCTCATCCATGGGTGCTGTCATAATAGTGGTTTACAATTCCTAAGAGGAACGAATTTTAGCTGAAATCACATATTTTTAGAAAATATAATGATTTAATCCTTAAAAAGTTCCATTTTAAGGATTCCAATTGAAGAGGGTTTGATCAAATCACCTTAGATCAAACCCCTTGGATAGAACCTCGCTAGTTTTAAACCATACCTATAAATGTGTCTCCTTTACACCTATCAAAATGCTGATAAAAATCACTTTTGATTTAGCTTTTGGGGATCAAATGAATTCATTTAAAATTTATTTGAAATGATTATGGTATTCCTCAGAACAAGCTATCCAATGAATATAATTTTAATATGTTTTGGTTTTGTTATGTATTTGTTTTTTAAGTTTTATTAAACATAGGTTTTTCATCGAAAATGAATTTCTTTGTTCTTTACATGTGGAAAAATAGAAGATTATCAAAAAAAAAAATTGAAAAATATGAGTGCACCAGATATTGAAGTCCTTGATCCAACAAAAAAAAAATTAAATAAATTTTTGACATATACAAAAAAAGTTACGCGTTATAAAAGGTCGCGTTGAATTGTAATTAGTTTGACTTTGAAACTTGATTAAGGAAAAAATATTCAATAAAAAACTATCTAACTAAGTGGAAGCACTAGATATCAGAGTTACAAATCTAAATTTGAAAAATTAGAATTTTATCCTTCATGGAAAAAAGTTATTCGTTTAATGTGTCGTCACTTTTTAAAAATGTTGTTTTAAAAAATCAATTTTCGTGGGAGATGGAAAGAAGTGCAATTTGATTCCAAAAATTTTGCAAAAAATATTTTTAGAATCTACAGACAAAATTTGATGAGACTCTAGTTTGCACCATCTTCAAATTCCTCACAGTTTAGCCGCTATAGGTGCCCGAATGTGAAGATTTAGTTAAAAATAATAATTTCAGTGTCCAGTTTGGCTAAAAATTGTAAACCACTATTATGGGATCACCCCCATTTGCATGTCATTCACCCATAATAAATATTGTCATCCTTACATGGCTTAGAAATCACTGGCATTTGGGTATTTATGTCATTCATTGCATTTGCCACTACCCCTTTGCAGATAATAAATTGGTCTCACACCTAACTAGGGGAAATTCCTTGACTTATGTCTTCATTGGAAATAATATCAACATCAGAAAACTTCAAAAATCCAAAAAAAAGTAGAAAACATCAAAATCCAAAAAAATCAAAAAACATCAAATTCCAAAAAATCAAAAAACTTGAAAATCCAAAAAAAAGTAGAAAACATCAAAATCCAAAAAAAATAGAAAACATCAAAATCCAAAAAAAATAGAAAACATCAAAATCCAAAAAATTAGAAAACTTCAAAATCCAAAAAAACATCAAAAAACTTCAAAACTTCCAAAAACAGAGTCTGAGTCGGAGTCTGAGTCAGTTTGTGTTAGTAGGGTCGAACTATGTTGCCCCTACACATTTTTTTATGTAGAAAAGGCTCATCTTAAATGGGCCCTCAAGGCATTATAGGTCAGTCCCTTTAGGTTGTCCAAATAAAATCATGACTCCGTATTTTATCAAATAAGGAAAATTCAAGTTGTGTCGAACTACGAGGTCTCTGCGCATTGCTACGTAGGCAAGGCCATTTTTTGATGAGCCCCTAAGGCCCCCTAGGTCAAATTTCCTTAGGGTTTGTTGGGTTTGGTCATGTCCTTGGTCTAAAAATAATCATCATTCAAACTAGATCATCAATCAAAAAGTGCACATAACCAACAAAATTTTTCATCAATCAGTCATCTTATCATTAATCAATCAATCTGGTCATTCAATCATAATGGGGCATTATGTCATTTGTCTCATTTGATCTTATCTTTTGTCTTTTATTAGGATGTGTCCTTCCTGAGACTAGACTTTGTCAATTTGGTAATTCACCTTAAGCATGATATGTCTTTCTTGTAGTTAGGTGCCTTGTCAATACTTATCATTTGATCAACTCTATTAGATGTGTCCTTTTCCTTAAACAAGATGTGTCCTTGCAGTTAGGTATCATCACATCACTTGGTCATATCCATCAATCTTTTTCAAACAAATAATCAATCTTTGTCACAATCAATCTTTTCAACCTGGTCAATCAATCTTGCCTTAATCAGAATGCGTCCTTGAAACTAGGCATAATCAATCAAATCAATTGATCAACTTTTGTCAACTTGTCAATCAATCTTTGTCAACCTATTGATTAAATTAATTTTTCAACTTTTGTCAACTTTTTCAAATCAATCAATCTTATCAACTTGGTCAACTAATCTTTCCTTCATCAGGATGTGTCCTTCCTAAGTCTAGGCATGGTCAATCAAATCACTTTATCAATCCTTGTCAACCTATTAATCAAACTCAGTCATCTTGATCAAATCAATCAATCAAACAATCTCATCAAGTTAGAAAACACTATCTTGGAAAACACTTTGTTGATCTAGATTTTTCTTATCTTTTCGATTAATTTTGGGTCATGTTACTAGTCTCCTTCAGGATTTCCTATCAATAGATTTAGACGGATGATGATGGATCTTGGCCTCTTTTCTTTGTTTTTTGTCTATGGATTGTCTTGGAAAAAAGGCTAGGACAATTCGGTCCTTAGTATGAGTTGGGGCATTCCTTGTCTTTTTGCTTGCTTGTCTCTCCCAAATGGTCACCTTGCACACCTTGGTCTATGACATACCATGGTGTTTGTGGAAGATTTGTGACATTTTTGACACCCAATGATGATAAAAATAAAAATGTAAGCATGAACGTTGGATCCCTTATCATTCCTAGTCTAACCTTCCATCTCTATCTCCTTTGTATTTTCCATGCTAAAATTCATCTCCTCCATCTTCTCCACACTAACATTTCTTCTATATGCATCTTGACAAAGTCCTGTGGCACACAAAAACATCTTGCATCCATAATCATGTTAGGCTGCATCATAGAAAACATCATCATCATAGACATCATTTTCATATTAGGACACATATATTTGCACAAGAAAATACAAAAACACAAATTACATCCATATATCATTCATATCTTATCATCATGATAGTACCATTTGCATCATACATTTCATTATAGCATTACATCCCATATCATCATCCATATCTTCCTCCTCCTCTCCTCCTACCTATCCTCCATCCCCACCTCCCTTGACCTCCATAGCTTCCAAGTGTGCAAGCTCCACTATAGGCACCTTCGCATGCTAATCCTTGGCTTGTACAAATATCTCTGTTGTAGCCTTGACCTCTAGAAAATCCTCCATCTCTGCCTCCTCTCTGATAGGTGGTAGCTTCCTACCCTCTTGTCACCCTATGTCCCTCCTCCTCACCCCCCTCCTCCATCACCCCATCACCCCCTCATCCTCCTCCATCTCCTCATCTTCCATCTCCTTTTCCCTTCCTACCTCCACCTCCCCATCGACCTATCACACCCCTCACTCTGTACTCTACTGGCATTGGCTACTATGGATCTGTAAGTGGAATGGGCCTATGAATTCACCACCAATCATCATACACTGGTGTGGTGCCCACATCTGAATCTCCTCCCTGCCACTCCCAATCTAGGGCCTGTAAGGCATCTATCACCTACTCCACCGTGGTGACTACAATCTATGGGCCCCAAGGATGCACCTCATGAGATGATCGCCCATACTTTTCTCGGCCTACTAGAACTCCCTACCTCTCTCCAAACTATCATCGGACCCTCTCTAGTAGATACACCTCAAAAATGTGTTGAATCTTTACTATCTGTCCAATTAGATATCTTAGTTGTCTACCCCAAGGTAAGTGGTCGTCCTCATCTATCCATAATAGGCATGTCCTTTATGGTCTCTAGATGAAACTCACCAATGTATCTATGTCGTACCTCCAATAGCCCACATCTTCAACATGTGTCTGAGTCAAGGCCCCCTGATAAAGATAAGAGTACAGTGTTGTTCCCACCACCTGCCAAAGCACTGGTGGCTGAAACACAACTATGTGCTTCCATGCCCAACTATCAGCAAGGTCACACCATAGCTCAAGCTCTGCCCCTCTCTATAAATAATATCATGTAGCTAGAAATATAACATCACCAAAAGACATGGCCCCCGTGCATACACTATCCTATGTTGAATTTTTAACCCCAATATCTCTCCCCAACCAACTAGGAAGCCATGGCCCCTATGACCAAGAATCATCATCCCTGGTATCAGTGTGCATAGAACATAGCCAAACCGGTCATATGTCTCCACCAAGATCTCCCACCGGATCTCATAACCCTCAATCCCAAGCTCAACATCATCCTCGGTCTCATAATACTCATACAATGTGTGAAGTCCTCAAGCCAAGTTGTACAACACATGCTCACCGTGAATGGGTAATCTCAAGATCCTGTACATGTCCTCTAGGGTGACTATTGCCTCCCTCATAGGAAAATGGAATTTGCTCATCTTTGAGTGCCACCACTCTACTAGTGTTGTCAATATACCCCTATTTTCCCTAATCATAGGAATATATGTGACATAGAATAACCCAAGCTCTAGTAACACACCCCTCTCATCATCGTCCAACTGGTCTCGCAATCGGAACACCTCTGGTCTAGACTCTCATGTGTAAACAGGAGGAAAATGCACCTGAAAACATCAAGTAACCAATAACGTCAATCCAAAACCTTCACTTGACCTATCAACCCTAAATTGACTAAGTAAAAATCTCCTAGTCTAGGGAAAATCCTTAATCAGGAAATTGCATCGCACTTTTTATCTAATATGTCACATAAATTATAACTAGCCTGCAATAAAAAATGCGTCACAGGCCTCACACATGCATCACTTTGACTTGCATATGTGATGAGAGGCTCAAAGATACTTTCATATAAGTCATTTTATGTTTAAAAGACTTGTTTATTTTATTAATTAACATGACTAGTGATAGACTATAGACTAATATATTTACCTACTTTGCTTTATGTGTTGGCTAATTTAGTAGATATATTTGAGGTAATAATTTATATTAAATGTGTTGCTTTTGTGATGATATTGATGAGTTAAAATTTATGCAGTTTTAATATTTTGTTGTCATAATTGGTATTCTATTCTTAAGGATTTTATTCAGGGCATTTAAAAGACTGATGACTGATGATAAAGTTAAACTACCTGTTTAATCAAATGAAGACAATCATGCCATTGATCGGTCTAGCTTGATGATGAATCACTAAATTTCAAATTAGCTTCATTTTAGTCGGTTTAGGAACTTCTACTCCCAGCATTGATCTGGCATTTCTCTCTATGTCTATTCTCAGTACTGTTTTAATTTCATTTAAATCTTTAGTTTAGATGGCTTGAATCTTGGTAGTTAATGCCATGTTTTGAATTCAATAAGGATATAGTTATAAATATCCATATTTAGGATTTAGAAAGGAGTTAGATGATTTTCGACTAGAAATCTTGTAATGGTTGCAATACTCTGATTTGTGTCCCTATTTGAGCAATTTGAATGAAGATAAGAAGTTAACTCAAATTAATGTGTTAAGAGATCTTAAAAGAGGAAGAGCAGGGCCTGCTCAACCAAAGGAATTGATCTCATGTGGTATTCATCTGAGTTTATTTTATTTCTGTTCATTAATATTAAATTTGGAGTCTAGAATGTTAAGTTTGTTTGAATCATTTTCAGCAATTGTATTTAAATCACTTTTAAGTTTAGTTTATCATGGTTAGAATGGTTTGTTAGATTAATTGTAAGGTTTATTGAGTTAATCAGATTTAGATGTTGTTTGTAGGAATTAAGTTTGGAAATTATCTGTTAAGTTTAATTAAAGCAATGATGGGAACTTATAGATGGATGAAACTGAAATTTGCTTGGAATCTATTCATGGAAATTAGTATTTATGTTTTCTAGATTAATCATTATTTCCTTGCACTTTATTTCTATTCTATAAAATAACATTTATTTTCCAAAAAATCTTAAGATAGATTTATTTTGAAGTAAATTAGAATTAAATTTTTATTTTGAATTCTAGATTAAGAATTAAAGTAAATGTTAGTCTTTTCCATGAATCGGCCGTGATCAAGTCAAAGGAAGTTAGAAATAAGTCAACAAAACTTTAAATTAGGAAATAAAATAGAATTGATCCTTAGGAATTAGTCGCTGAAGTTCAACTCCTGAAAGCTCTTGAAGGAGTCAAATCAACACCTGAAGTCATTGTTTATAATGCAAAAAACCCCCAAAAGTCTGTGACAACATCCTTATGGCATATAGCTTTGAGACACACCCGGTTCAATAATTAATTGACTAAATGATGCAAGTTGTGACATCAACAACCTTTCCCATCAATATGCATCACACAAAGTCATTTGCATCATTCTCGATAACATATGCAACTCGAAAATGCACTTGCATCACATAATTTCATGCATTATAACACAAACGTTTCTTGCACTATCCCTATGCATTTGTGTCGCACTGAGATGATTGCGACTAACCACTTATTGAATGCGTCGAGTGCGATGATAGATGTGTCACACATCATGCGACACATTCGTCTTCTAAATTATTTCCTAGCCTAAATGCATGTGAAACAAAAAATCAAAGCATGAGTTCATAGTATGTACTAGGGTGGGCACTCCCTCAAGACGACAGAAAGTGTAGATCCTATATGCTTGGTGGGAAGCCTCTGGAACTGGAGACATTTTTGTTGTATAATCACTCTAAGCTCTTTAAATTTCTAAATTGAAAATGTGAAAATGACCCTTTTTCAAATTCAAATTGTCATTTATAGGTCCAAATTTAGGGTTTTAGACATACCTTTCCTTCTAGATGCACCCTTTGACACCCTAGATCTCAAATTCGACCCTATTTTTTTACCTTGATCATCAATTTTGTCTTCACCATCGAAATCCTAGCCATCCTTTTGTCTTATAGGGACAATTTTCCAAATTTTTGAAACTCTTTGAAAATTTGTCAAATTTTCTTGTGGGGGCATACCTGTACCCTGTTGTCACTGAGGCATCCTAGAGCATCCCCTGACTGAATTTCTTTGATGCAACGCGATGAAATACATTATGTCAAAGAAGGGGAAAATGTATACACTAAAAAATGTCCTAAGTCTACGAGCACCATTTTTCTTGGTTGTCATCCTTCGATAATTGAATAATTTTAATTATTCAATTATGTTTGATCATATTCCTCTATTGATTAAATAAATTTTAATTATTTAATTAATCCACCTTCTAATATTTATTCTATCATGATCAATTAAAATTATTAATTGTGTCGCTAATATATCCCTTTCTTCCATGATTAAATAATTGTTGAAATTATTTAATTCTTCTTTAATTTCCACCTCCCCCTTTAATTAAATTAATAAATTTAATTAAATGCTCCTTTTTCATTTTCTCCAAATAAATAATTTGAATAAATTATTTATTTGCCACTTGTCCCTTTCTTCCATTTTCTACATTTTTGAATAAATTATTTATGCACACCACCTGGTCAAAGATGCCCTGTCATTAACCCCTATCATAGCCTTCATTGTTGTCATAGCCACCAAGCATCATACCTGTCATGATTCCTCCAATAATAGCATATTCTTGGTGCATCAATTATGGACCATTGATCTTGGCATCTTTTGTAGACTCAATCTCAACTATCCATTATGTAACCTCCCTCTCATGCATCCTCCACCATTGATCTTGGAATCCTTCTAGAGGATTAATCTCAATTGTCCATTCGAAAGGTTGTCTATAAAAGCAACCTTCCTCCTCCATTTTCAATTTAACAGCTAATTGTCTCCAACTTTCTACTTACTATTTTGTAGATATTTACACATGTGAAGCAACAAGTTTGAGGGAAAAGATTGCAAAAAGGAGAAATAGGAGAGCAAGGGAAGTGATTCAAGATTCAAGCATGAGGAGTACTCTTATTTCATGTTTTTTATTTTCTCATGCTTTCATTTTTTTCTCTTGTTTAGTTGTGGTTAATAGTCTAGAGGTGTTAGCTATCACTATTCTAGGCTAGAAACTAAGAAACCATCTTACATTTTTATAATACAATTTAATAAATTTCAAAGTTGTAATATACATTTAAAACATAAATAGACCATCGAATTCTAGGCCTGCTCACACATTAAAAGACCATGTATCTTCATAGAGATATTTCAATCTCATGGGAAGAGTAATTGTAACTTCTACATAGAATGGTTTTGTTCAACAAATTTTAATGGCTTTCAAGAAAATATGGAAACATAGACATGGAATGTGAGCTTCTCTAATTTCTACAACCCATGAATATCACCCATGCCTCCTCCTTTATTTAGCTACACCATGCATGTAGGAAACTTGAAATGAATGCCAAGTAAAAGAAAAGGGAAACATAAAATGCATTTAATCGATTTGTTAGAGAGACTTTAGAAACTTCAAAAGAAAACTCATTCCGATAGGTGTAAAGTCAAGTTTTTATAACTATAATCAACATCCTCCCCATCATAGCAAGATGAGAGCTCGACACCTTCAAAAACAAAAGAATTTTATCAATGTTGAGAATATGTAAGGCGTAAAACTAGTTTCCATGCCATGTAGCAAGCGCCCTCTATTTTTGGCCCATGCTATACATTGAAATTAAATAGATACGACATGAATGACTGTAGGTTATGCACAAATGGAGTTGAAGAAAAGGTTTTAGAAAATTTAAAGCAATCCAACTCAAAGATGTGTAGTTGTATGACCCCCCATTGTTCTACTCGCGCAACCTTTAGAGATATCATTTTATGAAAGTGCATTATATCCATTTTGTTAAGGCATTAGAAACCTCACACAAGTGCAACTAGCAAGTGTAAAGATACCCTCCATGATCTATATATTAAATTAAAACAATGATAACTATTTTTTTATAGGTAAATCATTGCTAAGGGGAAACACCCTGTATTCCTTAGAAAAGATAAAAATTAAATAGATACCAAGACTTGGAAAGTTGTGCCTTTACCATCCCATTTTTTGTTCAATAGGCCCTTTGATCAAAATGGCCACTACCCAAAAAAATTAACACCTAGACTTTGTTGCTATTACAAAATGGCCTGAAACTAGTACAGACATTGACCATACCCAAGATTGACTCCTATCCCTTACTATTATCTTTCTACCCTTTCATTACATTGATTTACAAAAATATGACTACTAAACCACAAAAAAAAAATCCATTACCGAGCCCACCTTGCTCATCCATCCTTGTCATCTAAAATTGCCTACTTTTGTAAGCTAGATAGTTTTCCACCACTGGACAGTCTGCACCGTAGTTCTAGTGAGCTAGGCCTTTTTCCTTTTGTTCAGGGTCTCTCTCATCTTTCAAAATCCACTCCTCACCCACACCCAGGTCCCAATCATCATCATCACTAGCCACTATCTCACCTACTATCCCTTTATCCTCCACATACTTCATCACCCAACCACGAGGAGGGTCTTCCATCATTTTTTCCACTATGAGAAAGAAGATACTTTGCTCTCTCTCATCCCATAGTTTTGCAAACCCCACTGGGTCGATAGTTCTTATTAGCAAGAATTTTATCACCTTCCCTCCATTTCAACATGTCATATAGTAGTTTTAAAGAATCAAAATCATTAGGTATCTGTCAATATTATCTAGGGCTTCATCAATTTCACCCAACCATGCATGAATGAAAACCATCTATGTCAATTTCTTGCCTCTTGCCTTGGACACACCCATATGCAGTAACATCACTAGGAACATGGTAGGAATGTCCACATTCACCTTGAATCTATGGTATGCTTTTAGGAATTCCAGATCCAACACATTTTGGGTCACCTAGAGCACCAGTAGATGGGAGGAAGCCAACAACCCTCACAATCTTTTATCTATTATTTCTCCCACAAAGGATTATTGTTGTCTCTTAGTATTTAGAAACAATGGGGTTTCTATTATTCTTGGCACAAGAAACAAACTCAAGCTTGCCATTGCCTAAGCACCTTTCCTCTCCGCTCTAAATTTTCTTGTTCTCACTTTTGATTAAGCAATCACCAAATTTTCCCTTTTAATAAATGGCAGCCTTGTCTCTTCATGATAACCAGCTCAGAATCCATAACATTTGAGGTGTGTCTATAAATCTGCATCCTTGCGAGTGATATGAATCTACATATCTATATGAGAATGTGATTATCCTGTCACTTACATTACCTTGGGACTTGACATCACGTCCTATTCCTCACCTTCTATTTCTGGCCCTTTTCTTTTTTGGTTTTATTAAATTACATGCTTTCATGGCCACCAGTTGTTTCAATCTTTCCCAATGTCCCTTCTCCAATTTTTGGATGGTTAGTCCCAACATTCTGATGAATTCCTAACACCCTAACTTATGCTTACATGTTGCCAGTTGATTCCTTTTTCGCCAACTCATTCACCTTACTGTTACCTTCTCGGTATATGTGGAAAACATGGAATACCTCAAATTTGCTCGTCAGTTGTTTGATGAATTGTAACAAATGGTTTAACTTCTAGTTTAGAGCATTACCTCTTCAAATAGAATTGATGGTTATGAGAGAGACCCCCTCAAATGAATATGATTCACTCCCAACTCCAATCCCATTTGCAATCCAATTGTGGCTACCCAAAATTCTTCTTCATTATTCGTGCACAGTCCTAGGTGAATAGATTTTTTTGCTAGAATTTTTCCTTGCGCATCCTTGGAAATGCAACCTACTCCTCCTGGGCCTGGATTACCATGGGAGGCCCCATCAAAATTGACTTTAATCCATCCTTCTTTCAGATCTTTCCATACTGTTTCTAATCTTTTGACCTTTTGTGTGTGAGGCTCATTACTTCCGTTGAGTAGTGGTGGTTTCAGTTCACTGATTAATTTCATTAGTTTGTCATCCCAATCGGTGAACATTTTTTTCTTTCTTTCTTTGCTATGAGCATCCGCATTGACTAGTTCTGCTATGGACCTTTCAATTTTTTCCCAAAGATCATCCACACTCATCTCCTTCCCTTTAAAAATCATTTTGTTTCTCTCCTAGATTTCTCATATCACTGTAGATGGGGTTAGTTGCCATATTCCACCAAATATTGATTTCTTACCTCCTAGAGGCCACATTACAAACCAAGTTTCAATGTCTTTCACCATGGGGCATTGCAAGTTTAACTTTTACTCCTAACTATATTCCAACATGAACTTGCATATGGGCATGTCAAAAGTAAATGGTCTGCTAAATCTTTTCTCTTTTTGTGCATTACACGTCTTCTCGGGCCTTGAACTCCAAATGTTGCTAATTTATCTTTAGTGAGAACTCATTTTTGAATTTCCATCTATGCAAAAGCTTCTACTTTGGGGAGGCACTTGTTCCCCCACAATAATTTGCATGGATAGTCTTGTCTTGCCATAGCCAGTTCTTTTATTTTGTACCCAAAATTCACTTTATATGTACCTATGGAAAACCTACACCATTTGATTACATCCTTGCCATTGGTGGGGTTGAAGTGTCTACTTTTGAGTATTTCTATCAACATTTCTTTCTGATTGCTTGTGGATTATTGAGGTCTTTCATATCATTCCAACTCCATTTAGGGATTCCATTATTGAGTACTACCTTGCCATAGTTGGAGATTTTTTCCCCCATACTCGTAAGTTTTCTTCTTTGAGTTCTGCCAATCTTAGGGTGTTGTCAATGGGAGGTTTCCCACACCATGAGTCACTCCAAAAGGAAGCACTTCTCCATCCCTAATCTCCCAAGTGACATGCTTGGATATTATATCCCTACATTCCAAAATGAAATTCCAAACTGTAGAGCCTCTTGGAGGAGCTATTGTGGTGAGGATACGAGTTGGATCATCAGAGTCTAGGTATTTTCTTCTCATGATTCTAACCCCTTCTGCTCACTCTTTGCATATAGGTCCAAACCAGCTTGGCACCCATAGCTTGGTTCATTATTACTAACTATTTTAGTACTTCCCCACCAACCTCTTTTGGGGTGCAAACCTTATCCCGAGCTATCAATGGGAATTTTTCTACTCTCCTGTCCCACTCCAAAAAAATTTGTATTTGTATCAGATTCTTCCACTACTTTTGGGAGTTTTAAACATGACATTGAATATACAGGAATTGCCAACAATACTGATTTTACCATTAATAATCTTCCCACTTATGATAGCCATTTCCCTTTCCAAGTTCCCAATTTTCTTTTGCAACTATTTATCAAGCTTTCTCAGTAGCATTTTTTATTTAACCCTACAAACAAAGGCATACCCAAAAAAATTGCCCAGGAAGAGTTGCCAATTTTAGGTTCAGGATTTTGGCCAAATCCTTTTGCAGACTTGATTGTGTATTGAGGAAGAATATCTCTGAATTTCCTCAATTTATGCTCTGCCCTGATGCTTTACAATAGTCATCTAGGAAGTTCTTGATCACCCTAGCTTCCCTCCTACTTGCCTCCCCAAACAAAATGGTGTCGTCTACAAACTGTTGGTGAGTGGTGAGATCCAATCCATTTGCTACATGTACTTCTGCCCACTTCCCTTCCCTTTTCAGGGTTTGTATTCCTCTTCCTAGAACCTCTACCATGATTGTGAAAAGGAAGGGGGGAAGAGGTTCTCCTTGCCTTAGTCCCCTTGTTGATGGGAAGTATCCATGTGCTGATCCATTCACTAGCACAGAAAATTTGGCTGTTGAAATACAACTCTTTATCCAATTTATCCACTTCTCATCAAAACCAAACTTCCCCAATACTTCCAAAAGGAATTGCCTGTCCACCATGTCATATGCTTTAAGAATGTCTAGTTTCAATATCATACATGCTTCCTTGTTCTTCCTGGTTGTGTGTATGGTTTCATGAGCAATGATTATACCTTCTGCAATTGACCTTCCTGGCACAAAGCCACTTTGTTCTTCTAATATGACCTCATTTAGTACACTCTTAAGTCCATGTGCTATGATTTTGGTGACCACCTTATATATTGTGTTACACAGTGCAATTGGTCTTAAATCGCTCATCACTTGAGGATCTTTCTTCTTGGGAATTAAGGCCAAGAATGTGTGGTTTACTGCTCCCAACATTTACCATCCTTCTTCGTGTGATCCCACAATACTAGATTACAATTTTGGCCAAACTGGACACTGAACTAATTTTTTCTAACTAAATCTTCACTTTCGAGAGCACCTATAGTGGCTAAACCATGAGGAATTTAAAGATGATGCAAACTAGTGATTTGTGAGATTTTTTCTATAGATTTAAATATATTTTTTTCAAAAATTTTGGAATTAGATTGCACTTCTTTTCCCATCTCCTTTGAAAACTAGTTTTTTTCAGTAAACACCATTTTTAAGGACTGATGTTCACTGTATACAACATAAATTTTTTCCATAAAAGATAAAATTGTAATTTTTTTGAATTTAGATTTTTAACTATGATATCTAAGCTTTCATTTGGTTTCATAGTGTTTTATTGATTTATTTTTCCTTATCAAGTTTCAAAGTCAAACAAATTACAATTCGGACATAGCCATCTGTATACAACATAAAAATTTTTGTATGTATCGAAATTCAATTTTTTTGGATTAGGGACTTCAATGTCTAGTGCACTGATATTTTTCAAAAAATTGATAATCTTCTATTTTTCCACATGTGGAATAGAGAGCTTGATTTTTTAGTGAAAACCTACATTCACAAAAAAAAATATATATAATAATTAAATTAAATTTATTTAAAATTATACTTTTGGGAAGCTTCTAATAAGGACTAAATACTTACAAAAAATAATTTTAAATAAATTCATTTGATCCCCCAAAAGGTAAATCAAAAGTGGTTTTATATCAACATTTTGATAGGTGTAAAGGAGACTCCGTTATAGGTATGGCTTAAAATTAGCGGGGTTCTATCCAAGGGGGCTTGATCTAAGGTGGTTCAATCAAACCCTCTTCAATTTTCCAATCCTTTAAATGGAACTTTTCAAGGCTTAAATCATTATATTTTATAAAAATATGTGATTTTAGCAAAAATTAGGAGTGGGTGCATGGAGGTGGGTAACAATTTTATGGACACTTTTTTAAAAAAGTTTTGAAAAGTCATCACACGATCATGTTATAATGTGCTCGTGTCATGGCTTAGTGTTTTGAGCCTGAGGCTCGACCAAAACAAGCCCATAACGCGAGTGTGTTATAATGCGCTCATGTTATGACATGTTACAAGCAAAAAAAAAAAAGTGAAACACATTCATTCTTGCATTTCAACTGTATTTTTTGTTGTGCCCATGGCCAAATCCCCCATCTTTCACGCTCGTATTCTAGGAGGAGTTATTTAGCAAAAATATTCATCAACAATTAGTATTTCATCACAAGGATGGCACCACGATGAGGAGGAGGTGTGAGAGGTAAGGATTGTTTGCTTTTTGTTTTGAATTTGTTAGTTTTAGGTTGTATTTGGTATTTATTTTTTGAATTTGTAGGAGATTCAAATGAAACTGCAAACCCTCAATATCCTCATAAAGAAGAGCAACCAAATCCTCAAGAACAAAATCCTCAACAAGAAAATCAATCTCAACAAAAAAATCAACCTCAACAACAACCTCCTCCACCATTCACTCAACACCCTCCTGGCACTCAACAAAATTTAATGAGTGAAATTGAGAACAAAAAAAAGAAAATTGAGGATTTAATTAGTAGGTTGAGTGATCCAAATGGTTCAACTGTGGAAAGACTAAACCTAGCAAGTTCATTGAAAGATATGTTAAAAAATGTAGATTCAATTAGCAATCAAATAACTGGATGGCAAGATAGGAGGCAGGTGGCTAGGGCCTATTATGTTGATAAACTATCATATAAAGATGTAAAGGATTTAAAAATTACAAAAGGTGCTTTGTACTCATTATTCACTGACCGACGCACAAATCAAAATCTTACCCTCAATGCGAAGAGGTTTCATATTCATTGGTGCCACCACCAACAGATTATGAACTATTTTTATGATAGGTGGTAGTTGGTTTTTGATTACCCACCATGCAACAATTGTGAAGTCCCCCAGTATTTCCTTAGGAAACTATACAGTGAGTTCATTTTGAACAAAATCCAAAATTATTTTGATATGAGGGACTTCCAAGGGAGAGGTGGGGGGTTGGGTCAAGATAGACCCAGTGCACAGTCGGATCCTATGCAGAAAGGTAGACGAGCTCTCGCTAGGCTGCCTCATGAGCACATTGTTATGCCTTCCATCGTGAAGGAGGGTATCGACGTAGATACATTTTAGGTTATCAACACTTTGAACCAGAGTGTCATCCAAAATACTAGCCCTATTCTACAACGCCATCTAGGGGAGTCTTCGAGTCATGGCCTTTGAACCCATGTGTGTCAATCTTGCGGGGTGACTTGTTCATATGACCCCACCGACATTCAGGAGGTTACTACGTAGGATTCATCTACAACTATGGAGATGGAGAGGGTAGCCGACATTTTTCATGAGGCGTATGGAATTGATACTCAAGTAAAAGTTAGCATGTTCATTGAATTTAATTTATTGAATTTTGATTTTGAAATGCTAGATTAACTAATTTAGTTTTATGATTTTAATAAAATTGCAGGGGCATAGTGTTGACACTAGATACACCAGCCCTCCACTTGCTTATTTATTATCGGTGGGGTATGTAACTAGTAAAAAATTATAAATTTATTACATGTTAATAGCATTTTTTTACAAATGGTATTTTAATATGTGATGTTGGATGTTGAACAGGCTAATATTGGAGGTTTCGAGGGAACACCTCCTAGTGCCAGTGGATTTACTCAAACCTACACACAAGTAATAGAATAAAGAGTTTAACTAATGAATTGTATTTAATAGATTTGTTTAGTTTATATTTATATCATTGATTACGTTGCATTGCTCATCATTCAAACTCAAAGCATTGCTTCACATTCCATAACTAATAACTAGATGTTGATAGATGACAAAATTTCAACTACAATATAGTTGTTTAGAAATTCAAAATAAGTAGTGATGCAATTACTTCACATAGCATAAGTAATAAGTCTAGGAGCAACTTCCAATTGCATTTCCTTGTCACCTTTTTGCATTTTTACAACATTGATTGACAACTTTTGTTAAGATTTTTCAACTATACAATTTATGTCTAAAATGACTACCAAAGACCATTACAAACTCAAAAATGGCTATTTAAACCTTATTACATCATGAAAATACATATACAACCTCATACATTATAAGTCATGACATGGATCGCTATTGTAGTTTTTGTGATTGAATAATTTGTTGTTTTATTTTCAGATGTTGGTGGCAGAAACACCTCCAAATGTTACGAGGGAAATGGATATTGGTATTTCATCTGCTATACAATCCTTGATGGCTTTGACAGGGGAGGTATGAGGAAAATTACTAAATTTCAATTTACATTCATTGTTATAGATGTTAGTTCTAGTGAAAAATCAAACCATTATTGATTCGTAGTTTAATTTCTATTTGGATGGTTTATACAGGGCTTGAGCAGGCCTCAACATCAGCATGTGAATATTTCCCTTGTGGAGAGTGATCGTGAGATGGTGGTAAGTGATTATTTTGTTAAATATATCATTTTTTATAATGTAATTTTTATATATTAATGTCTTTACTTCTTATTGTAATAGTTAAAACTTCATCAAGAACTTAACAGTAGGAGAAGCAGCAGGAGCACTCCTTGAGCACAACATAAATGAGTGACAGACTTATCACCATCAAATTTACAAGCAAAGGGAAGAACTTATTTCTAGAGCATGGAGAGAAATGAATTTTGATTCCATAGCCCTTTGTTGTATGTCTACATGGCAGTTTTGTACATATTTTGTATTGGATATATTTGACATTGTATGCCTATATGGCTATTTTGTACCTATATTTTATACTTATATTGACATATAAATTGATGTATGCAAACATGGCTATTTGGTTAGTACAAATCATTTTTTATCGATGGTGTCCATATTTGCATTTTAAATTCATGGTTCAATAGATATGAGTTACGTGTATTCAAGTGTATACTTTGCAACTTACATGTTTTCATGTGTATACCTTGTATTTGTGCATATACTTTGTATTAAGTTGTGTATACTATGTATTCATGTGTATACTCTAAGGCTTACGTGTTTGTGACTACTTGTGCTTCCCTTATTCACATGTATACTTATTAATTGGTTATCCCTAGCATTGATCATTGTTGTCCTTCATGGTTTGTCTTGAATAATTTAATTGATTGATGCTAAACAACTTTATCTAAAAGAAAAAAAACATGTTTTCAATTGGTATTCCATGAAATGATTCATAAAAACATTCCAATAAAATTAATCCTTTGATTGGAACAACTCAATTAAGCAAAGGATACATAATCTTCACAACACTTGCAAAACATAATATTCAGAGTAGATGAAGTAGTCAACTTCTTGACACATTATCTATGTTACCAGGTTCTTCTATTTTAGCCCCGGTTTTGGTCTTGGTTCACTCCTGATGTGGGTCCTAGTTTGGTTTCCCTGTGGGTTTGACCAGGGTTCTTCATTTTTGGGTTTGGTTCACCTAGGCATAACCCAAAAGAACCCAAGTAGAACCCAAACAAAACCCAGGCAAACCAAGATAGAACTTGTAGATCTAGGCATCCAAAAAGTGTTTTTTTGAATATTTTTGAATCATTTATGGAGTTTGACTTTGGACCACACCCAAGGGAACCCTAAAAGTGACCTCTAAATCACTTCAAACACCTTAACTACCTCATTCTTATTCATTTTTTTTTCAAACAAGCATTTTCATTCCAAGAGGTCGAGCTTTCATTTTTGCTTGCTAGATTGAAAGCGGATTGTTACACAACTTTCTTTTTTCAAAAATCATTCTGCATCATTGAACTGATAATTTATCACACATCTGTAGAGAAACAAAGGAATACTAAAAACTAAAACACATTACACTTTTTTTCTCACTAACTTGATGTACTCTCCAACATCTCTCTTCTCTCATATGAAGAGTTATAAATGCTTGGCCATGCCTTTGTATCATTCAGGAAGTTTTGCTCTTTTTGACAATGTCAAAAGCATGGCTGCATACAGATTAGGAAAAATAATTTTCCTTTTAGATTAGCAATGCATGGAAGTGTCAAAAAGTATCTTTGATATTACAAAAATATATGTGTTTATACACTTCAATTGTGTAGTCACCCTTTGGTTCTTTAAAAGAAAAATCTGCCTATGCCACTATTACACTGCACAGGTAAACCAAATTTTTTTATTGTGGAGCTATATTAAGCTACCACTCTCAAGAACAATGTAACAATGCTACAAAATAATGTTTGAGACTGCAAGAAGACATCAAAATGGCTAGTGTACTAAACAAATTCTTATGATTTCTGAAGAATGCTAATAACTCTACTCAGTTGGCTTCTTTTTTAAAAATCATACAAATTGAACTCTAGCATCAATAGACTCTATATATCAAGCTATGACAATTCAAGTTTCAACAATGACTAATTATCATGCATGTTTTAAATGACATTCAAGGTTATGGTGGTTTTGTTGTTTATATGATGTTATGTGATATTCTAATCCCAATCATGATTCTAGGCTACATATATATACATTTTTTTTTACATGTTTTTTGTACCAACGAACCCAAAATGAACTAAACCCCCTCCAAAAAAATTTGGCCAAACCGAAAAACCGAACCCCCAAACCCAAACCAAAACCTCATACAACCTCAAAACCTCTTCCAATACTCTTCATTTTTCCTGCACAAACTTAATTGACCACCAAATTATGCTGCCCCCTGACTTTACCTACTTTTACTCCCTCAAACCTCTCTTTTTCATTCAAAACCCTTGTTTTCCCAACTAGGGAATCATGTCATAACATACTTTTGACCTCCACTATCCTTGCATACCTTTTGAACACATCAAACTCCATAAACTCACCCTATTTACAACCTATTCTAACTTATTTTCAAGCAATTTCTTCTTTTCACCTCTTCTAGCCTTTCTTTTAAGGGGCCTCAATTCTAGATTTTTAGGAGGGGCAGTGTTAGTAATCTCTTCCAATGCCTTTACCAATGATATTTTCTTATTCCTACTCCCTATCCTACTTACATCAGGCCCATATCACAAAGACACAACCTGAACAATAGGTGGAATGGCCTATTTCAACATATTATGCTCAAACCCTTGTATGAGCAAGTTCAGACCTATTTCAGAAATCTACTTCTAAGTTGCTTGGAAATTAATATAATTCCACAAGAATGGATTCTAATCAAAGCTAAAACTATTCTACAATAATGGATTCTAATCAACCGTTGTGTGTATGTTTCTCTTTTCAATTATTTTGCATGCCATCATAAGGGATCAAGCTAGTTGAAAATACCTCAAACCAATTTTGTGTGTTTAGGTGCGAAAGAGGACCATGCCTAGTGTAAACGTACCTATCGAGATGCATTGGAGCATTTTTTTTGGTCACACGAATTGCAAAATGAAAATTGCACCACTTTGCAACTTTACACTACTTGCATTTGACACTTTTTCCATCAAGTGAAAACTAGACACCACAGGAAAACAACTCTGAAATAACAAAAATTGAGAGACGTTATTATAGAGGGGCCCAACATGATCCCGTAGGCTTAGACAAAGAGTTCTTAAGCGTCACAGTTTCTGAGTAATAGCCCATCAAAGATTGTTACCCTTTTGCACTTTGGACCCTTAATGGATCGATCCAGTTGAGTGTAGCTCGTAGCTATACCACGTGTGTTGGGTGCAAAAGATGACCATGTATAGTGTAAATGTACCCATTTGAATGCATTAGAATAGTCCATTTGGTCACACGAGTTGCAAAACAAAAGTTGCACCACTTTGCAACTTTCAACTACTTGCATTTGATAACCTTTTCCCCAAGTGAAAATTTACCACCACGTGAAAATGCCTCTGAGATAGAAAAAAATAAGAAAGGTTATTGTAGAGGGGCCCAATGCAATCTCATAGGACTAGATGAGAATTTTCTATGCATCATGGTATCTAAGTAACAATATGCTAAAATTTGCAGCCATTTTGCACTTTGGACCCTTAAGGGATCGATCCAATTGAACATAGATCATAGTGATTCTGCGTGTTTGGTGTGAAAGAGGACCATGCCTAGCGTAAAAATACCTATTTGAACATGTTGGAAGAGTTTGTTTGCTCACATGAGTTGCAGAACAAAAGTTGCACCACTTTACAACTTTCAACTACTTGCATTTGACAACTTTTTCCCCAAGTGAAAATTCACCACCATGGGAAAATACCTCTGAAATAGTGAAAAATGAGAGAGGTTATTGTAGAGGGTCCCAACATGATCCCATAGGATCAGACGAGAATTTTCTAAGCATCACGGTATCCAAGTAACAACATGTTGAAGTTTGTAGCCATTTTGCACTTTGGACCCTTAAAGGCTCGATCTGATTAAACATAGTTTGGAGCGATTCCACGTGTTTGGGTGTGAAAGGGGACCATTCCTAGCATAAAAATACCTATTCAGACACATTGGAAGAGTCCATTTGGTCACACAAGCTGTATAATGAAAGTTGCACCACTTTGCAACTTTCAACTACTTGCATTTGACAACTTTTTTCCTAAGTCAAAATTTGCCACCACGGAAAAAATGCCTTTGAGATAGTGAAAACCGAGAGAGGTTATTGTAGAGGGGCCTAATGCAATCTCATAGGATCAAATGAGAAGTTTCTAAGCATCACAATATCTGATTAACAACATGCTAAAGTTTGTAGCCATTTTGCACTTTGGACCCTTAAGGGATCGATCCGGTTGAATGTAGCTCGAAGTGATTCTGCATGTTTGGTTGCAAAAGAGGAAAATTCCTAGCATAAACATATCTATTTGGACATGTTGGAATAGTTGGTCACATGAGTTGCAGAACGAAAGTTACACCACTTTGCAACTTTCAACTACTTGCATTTGACAATTTTTTCCCCAAGTCAAAATTCACCACCACGGGAAAATTCCTTTGAAATATCAAAAATAAGAGAGGTTATTGTAGAGGGGCCCAACTCGATCCATAGGATCAGACAAGAAGTTTCTAAGCATCATGATATCCGAGTAACAACATGTCAAAGTTTGTAGCCATTTTGCACTTTGGACCCTTAAAGAATTGATCTGGTTGAACGTAGCTCGAAGTGATTCCACGTGTTTGGGTGTGAAAGAGGGTCATTCCTAGCATAAACATACATAGTCAGAAGCATTGGAATAGTTTGTTTGGTCACACGAGCTGTAGAATGAAATTTGTACCACTTTGCAACTTTCAACTACTTGCATTTGACAACTTTTTCCCCAAGTGAAAAATCGCCACCACGGGAAAATGCCTCAGAGATAGAAAAAACCAAGAGAGGTTATTGTAGAGGGGTCCAATGCAATCCAATAGGACCAAATGAAAAGTTTCTAAGCATCATGGTATCTAAGTAACAACATGGTAAAGTTTGCAGCCATTTTGCACTTTGGACCCTTAAGGGATTGATCCAGTTGAACATAGCTCAGAGTGATTCCACATGTTTGGGTGTGAAAGAGGAATATGCCTAGTGTAAACATACCTATTTGGAAATGTTGGAATAGTTTTTTTGGTCACACGAGTTGCAAAACGAAAGTTGCACCACCTTGCAACTTTGCACTATTTGCATTTGACACTTTTTCCATCAAGTGAAAACTAGACACAATGGGAAAACCACTCTGAGATAACAAAAACCGAGAGAGATTATTGTAGAGGGGCCCAACATGATATCATAGGTTCAAACAGATATGTTTTAAGTGCCATGGTTTTTGAGTAATACCCCATCAAATATTACTACCCTTTTGCACTTTGGGATCTGATGTTTCCTTGAATTGTACGGTTCCGTACAGGGTGATTGTGCTCTCTTTTTTATGGAATTCAGTGGGTAGTAGACTTAACTCAATTTTAGTTTTGGTTTGGTTGGATTTCAAGTGATTTTGTGCATTTTACAAGCCAATTACTAAGGCAAATAGAGGGTTTTTAGGTGATTCCCTAGATGTCAAATGGTGTATTTTTTAGTGGAAAATGGTGGTTTAGGGCTAGGGTTTGAAGAAATATTTTGGGGCAGCAATATCGCTTGAACTTTTAAGCTTGTGCAAAGCTTTTTGAAGGTCTTTCAGACTTTCGTTGGCTATGGGAAGGTTTGGAGTATGGGTTTTCAATAAACCCTTACCTAACTTGTGAAAGAAGAGGGTTTTGGGGTTTGCTATGTTAGAGGGATTATTGATGCAATTCAAGGTGGAGGAACTCTTTTCAACATCAATGTTAATCAATTCTCAAACAATGAACCCAATCTTTGATCACTAAAACACCTGATTTCACAAAACACACTCAAAAGGCTTGTAGCCTTCAATATTCAACAAATGAAGTTATCCTACTACTAAGGCCGTACAAAGGCCAACAAATCATCACTAGAGAGTTTCCACAGTCCTAATACAAGATTCAAAAAATATCCCCATAAGTTTCTTTACTCCATCATGGAGAACCAACAAACTGACCTACTAAAAGGCTACTAGAATTACCCCACTTTTCCAAACAAAGTACCTTTTAAACTTCTTGTAATCACACAATCCCTTGGATATTCACTAATTGTGACTCAAAACATCAAATTCATTGATCATTACACCAACACAATGCTTCTAGGGTGTTGTCCCAGCAAACCCTCCCTTTTCATGCATAAAACTAGGGTTTTACTAGATCTACCATAAACCGAGCTTTCCAAACTTTGAAATTGTTTCCAACACACCTATTTAGGTCTTCATAGACATTCTACTCCATTACCAAAACAAATCCACCAACATTTCACTAAAACCATTCATAAAACCGCAATTTTCACATGCATTTTGCTCTGCCCCAGCCCTAGGGCATCACTCAAAACTAACCAAAATGACCTCTCAGCCTTCCAAATCCCCTATACAATTAGATTACACTTTTCACATGACCCATTCCACAAGAAATAGTGGAAACATAAAGTGGAATGGGTCAAATCCACATTTTAGAAGACCCTCAATAAGCAAACGATGTTAAATCAAGAGTAATAGAGTATTGAAGAGAACTCAATATTTTTTCTTAGAACCTCCAAAATGATGTAAACTAAATCTACTTCACACTACTACACAATGCAAAAGGTTTTAAAGCAATAAGGACCTGTACGGGTTTGTACAAGGGAAAGAAGGTTCAGAAAACTCAACAAAATACTAATAAAATGTTGTTTTTCAGTTTTGAATTTCTTCTATCAGCAAAATTACATTGTGTCTGAGTCTTCAAGAGCCTTTAAATAGCTTTTACAAATGATTATACATCTTTCCAATCATTCCTAACTATTGTTTTTGTAACTAACATGACTTACTACATTATAAATCAATTGGTCTAATATGACCTTATTCAATTCACAAAACTCAAAACACAAAACTAACTTAAGACTTCCATGAACCAAATTTGATCAATAACCTTGGTGCTCTATTCTCATAGATATTTTACAATGTCACTCATACATTTTGAGATTCTCTTATAATGTCTACATCATAGGTTCTCATTATGAGGTTAACTTCAAATGAGTAACTTGAGATTCCCTCGCAAATCTTCACATGCTCTTTTAGAATGGCTTGAAATCAGAATTGAGATTTGTCAAGATCATAAAATAAGGATGTTCCATTGCTTTTTTGGCTGAGATTCTCTTTGATGGCTCATAAATTAGCATTTTCTGCAAGGAGAGACCAATCAAATTTTAGTAGTTTAGTTACAAATACACAAAGTAAAAGAAGTAAAAGAAACATCCAAAATGGAAATCAAATGAAAATAGATGGAAGGCACTTACATATAGGCATGACAGTCTCTCAACTTAGTCGCTCCTAGTCATACATCTTCACTACGAGTTCCAAGATATCTATTGCACACACTTCTCATGAATAGAATATCTTGAAATTCGAGATGCTCTTATAATGTCTACATCATAGGTTCTCATGATAAGGTTACTTACAAATACACAAATAAATTTGCATTGCTTTTTTGGCTGATATTCTCCTGGATGGCTCATAAATTTGCATTTTCTGTAAGGGGACACTAATCAATGTTTACTAGGTTACTTACAGATACACAAAGTAAAATAAGATGATAGCATTGACATCAAACAAATTAACATGCATACGAGTATAAATTAATAAGAACCATTGTGTATATACTTACAAATTAATCCAATGAACCATTCGGGTTTGGTCTACTCTTTATTGTGTCAAGTATGGCCTCATGGTTAGACTCACAAACCTTCCACAAGGTCTTGTTCAAAGGTCTACCCCCATATTTGGTCAAACGAACATTGGATGACATGACAAGGTTTGATTAATGAAGAATCTTATGATGTGTGTCAAAGTCCTGAAACAACCACTGTTTAACACTCTTATGTGGGTACGTTGTAAGCCACATTCCAGTAACAACAACTGAGCCTATAGGGTATTCGTTGTTTTCTCCATCTATAACTAGGGCTTCCAATTTCTTTTTGGCCTCAACACAACAACACAAGTAAAAGTTTGTTCCCTCTTCATTTTCTTCATCTGCAATAACTGCATAAACATGCCCTACATTGATATGTGCAGCAAATCACTTGAAATTAGTCAACATTATGAATACAATACAAAGTCAGATAACAATATGGAATTTTAAAAACTAAGTAAGTAGATATATTACCTGGTTGAACTAGATCTGATATGTGGTCAAAGTCGATTGATGATTCCATCTGTGTTAGTTCCAATGTCGTTGGAGGGAAATACGTGTGAAGTGGGCTAAGATAACTTGTCAACCATTTGTCAGCCCACTCCTCTGACTCGCAATCATTCTAGGCTTGCATTGTACATTAAGAACAAAAGCATGCCTTTTTACATTTATTGATACTCCATGAACTTGCATTTGAGCTAAGGAAAGAGTGTAGATCACTCAATCATGTTAGTCTACAACAATCCTCATATGGTGCAATGTTATTATCATCCATCAACCAAAAAACTCTACGAACTGAAGACATACCTTCATTACCTGGACCCATCAAAGAATTACACCACTTGATGATTGATCTTGCATCTGTCAACTTTGTACTGTCTTTATACTTTAACTCTTCTCATGCTAATGCTCTTTTCACGCATGCTCCTGCACCATCATGCTCCCCCTTTCCATCCTAGGCCTCACAAAAAATCCACATATGTTGAACACATGTAGTGAGATGCATCTTACACAACCAGTAGAACATGTGTGCATTCTTCAATTGTGTTGCACAATTATCTGACCATATTATATGCCGACTATATGCTATGCCCCTCTGAGCCAAATCACTGTAGAACATCTGGAAGCAAACTTGTATGAACTATAGAGAATGTGTGTGATCATCACTAATATAAAATTGATACTCCCTCAATACCTTCCTTTGGTCCTCTATACTATCAACTGCATGAATGAATGCTATGTGCACAAATATTGAAAGTTGTGTGGAGTTGTAATATTGTGACTACACCTCACGTTGTGGCTATAGAGTGTAGTTCTCTACAAATTCAACTACTAATACTACGTTATCAACTGGAAAGGTGTCCTTGCGTAGCTTGAATTGTCTATCCAACCATCGGGCTCTATGGGTATTCCTTGCATACTCATACACTATATTGTCATGAAACATGGACATAAAATGATACATTGTAATCTTTTGAATAACCAAATCACACCTTTTTTCTTGAGACCCATCTTTTGTAATGTATGCCACGATTTTATACTTCCTGAACTCTACTAATTTATGTCCCACCTCATCTATGCTTTCCATATGTTGACAT